>JAIOJX010000024.1:98991950-99164450 GCA_022376925.1 Tragulus kanchil
CCTCAGGCTTGGGAATGGGCCCCATGGATGTGTTGTGAAGGGCCTAAAAGATCTATTTGCTGAAAGACTGATGTGGTGTCACCTTTTTGGGTTCAGGCAGCAAGACTCTGGGTCTAGTATCTGTGTTTCCTGAGAAGATACATACGATTTTATTGTCGTTTCCATGATTACATGAATATTATTTATCGCCCAGGCCAAGGGCCATCTGGCGAAGAGCAGAGACCAGTGAGAGACAGGCAGGCCATGTAGGCTTAGTGAGAAAGTGGTGGCAAAAAGGCTGGGGAGGAAAGGACCCTTGAGGGGCTCCCTGGGGAATCAGGAGTTATGTGAGTGCCTTTACTTATTGTGGCCAACCCCACAGAGCAGATCTGGGGGGCCATCACTGTCCACTCAAGAAGACAAGCTTGACCTAATCTATGATTTGCCCTGGGCCAACCTGACACACAGAGAAAAGAGACACCATTCTGGCATGGTCTTAGATCATCACTGTTTCCTGGGTATCCATGTTTTCTGAATGACACCCCTGCATTTCCATGGGAATCTAGATAGCTAGAGATAAGGCTCTGAGTTAGCTTCTATTGTTGTTCATTCGCTAAGTCATGTCTTAATCTTTGCGACCCCATGAATTGCAGCACGCCAGGCCTTCCTGTCCATCACCAACTCCCAGAGTTTACTCAAACTCATGTCCATTGAATCGGTGATGCCATCCAGCCATCTCATCCTCTGTCGTCCCCTTCTCCTGTCCTCAATCTTTCCCACCATCAGGGTCTTTCCCAGTGAAGTGGCTCTTCGCATCAGGTGGCCAAAGGATTAGAGCTTCAGCATCGGTCCTTCCAGTGAATATTCACGGTTGACTTCCTTTAAGATTGACTAGTTTGATTTCCTTGCTGTCGAAGGGACAGTTAGCTCCTACTATATGAGATGTAGACCACAAGTTCAGTCCAGTGCTTTTGTTTTTCCTAAGGACCCTGTAAGAGAGGTCACAGTGGAATTTTGCTTCTTTAAAAATGAACAAGGAATAACTTTTGCTTGAGGCTCTAGAACATAAATGTATAATTTGTGAATGAAGCTTCCTCCTCTTCGTCTTCCTTTTTTTTTTTTTTAAAATCATACTGGCAAATCAGTTGGATGGTTCCAGCTGTGCCAGAGGCAGGATCTGACAGCTTTTCCTGAGCTCATGTGGTTCTAATCAGCTCAAGAAGAAAAGCCACCTTGGTGCCAGTTTGAAAGGGAGTTTTAGTTTATAATAAGTTAGACAACTTGAAAAATACGAAAACTTTCCCGATTCCTCTCTAATCCAGGGCCGTTATTTTTATTTTGGCATGTTAGCTTTAAATAATGGAGAGAAATGAGAGAATGTTTTAGTCTATTTTACAAAATCCCTTTCTTGGAGAAAACCACAAATAAGCATGATGTAAGTTACTTGATATGGGCTGCACAGGGACCTCAGTGGTAAAGAATCTGCCTGCTATTGCAGGAGATGTGGGTTCGATCCCTGGGTTGGGAAGATCTCCTGGAGAAGGAATTGACAACTCAGTCCATTATTCTTGCTGACACAATCCCATGGACAAGGGAGCCTGGCAGGCTACAGTCCATGGGGTTGCAAAGAGTTGGACACATCTGAGCAAGCCCACAACAACAAAGTTACTTGATACGGAAGTCTTTAAAAACAGTAATTGTCCCTTGAACAGAGATAGATTGTCATCAAACCCATGAGCCCAGGAGAACATTGACAACAATGTGCTCAGACTATAAAGAGAGGAATCAGAGAGAGGAGATACCTATGTGGGTCATATTTTCAGTCTTATATCTTGAAATGGTCTGATTACTTCTACAGCATAACCTGGCATCTTCTCTTTGGTTAATCTCAAAGTTTAGTTTTTGCTGTCCAAACTTTTTGGTAGAGCAGCCTCTGTGCCTACTGAACTCACTGATCATATCATAACATTTCTAGAAAGATGTCTTTAAATTTGTGTGATAGGAATTAGTCTTTAAAATTATTTTTAAAAATTATTTATTTTTGGTTGTGCTGGGTCTTCATTGCTGTGTGTAGGCGTTATCCAACTGCAGTGTGCATAGGCCATTCTCTAATGGTGGTGTGCAGGCTTCTTGTGGTATTTGCCTCACTGGTTGTGGAGCATGGGCTCAGTAGTTGTGACATACAGGCTTAGTTGACCCATGGCATGTGGGATCTTCCCAGACCAGGGATCGAACCCATGTCCCCTGCATTGGCAGGCAGATTCTTAACCATTGGACCACCAGGAAATTCCAGAAATTAGTTTTTATTTAAGGATCTGAAAGCACAGAAATGGCCTTTTCTTAGACGTTGGAGGGTATGTGTATAGACCAGGAGGCTGCGTGTGAATTTAAAAATACGAAAACTTTCGATTCCTCTCTAATCCAGGGCCGTTATTTTTATTTTGGCATGTTAGCTTTAAATAATGGAGAGAAATGAGAGAATGTTTTAGTCTATTTTACAAAATCCCTTTCTTGGAGAAAACCACAAATAAGCATGATGTAAGTTACTTGATATGGGCTGCACAGGGACCTCAGTGGTAAAGAATCTGCCTGCTATTGCAGGAGATGTGGGTTCGATCCCTGGGTTGGGAAGATCTCCTGGAGAAGGAATTGACAACTCAGTCCATTATTCTTGCTGACACAATCCCATGGACAAGGGAGCCTGGCAGGCTACAGTCCATGGGGTTGCAAAGAGTTGGACACATCTGAGCAAGCCCACAACAACAAAGTTACTTGATACGGAAGTCTTTAAAAACAGTAATTGTCCCTTGAACAGAGATAGATTGTCATCAAACCCATGAGCCCAGGAGAACATTGACAACAATGTGCTCAGACTATAAAGAGAGGAATCAGAGAGAGGAGATACCTATGTGGGTCATATTTTCAGTCTTATATCTTGAAATGGTCTGATTACTTCTACAGCATAACCTGGCATCTTCTCTTTGGTTAATCTCAAAGTTTAGTTTTTGCTGTCCAAACTTTTTGGTAGAGCAGCCTCTGTGCCTACTGAACTCACTGATCATATCATAACATTTCTAGAAAGATGTCTTTAAATTTGTGTGATAGGAATTAGTCTTTAAAATTATTTTTAAAAATTATTTATTTTTGGTTGTGCTGGGTCTTCATTGCTGTGTGTAGGCGTTATCCAACTGCAGTGTGCATAGGCCATTCTCTAATGGTGGTGTGCAGGCTTCTTGTGGTATTTGCCTCACTGGTTGTGGAGCATGGGCTCAGTAGTTGTGACATACAGGCTTAGTTGACCCATGGCATGTGGGATCTTCCCAGACCAGGGATCGAACCCATGTCCCCTGCATTGGCAGGCAGATTCTTAACCATTGGACCACCAGGAAATTCCAGAAATTAGTTTTTATTTAAGGATCTGAAAGCACAGAAATGGCCTTTTCTTAGACTTTGGAGGGTATGTGTATAGACCAGGGAGGCTGCGTGTGTGAATTTGCCAGATGCCCTTACAGTCTTGGCTGGCCCCATGTGTCACTGAGGACACCTCTGCTACTGCACAAGAATGGGCTCTTTCGAGCTCTGAAGTCTTGCCTTTGGCTGCTATTGCTCAGCTCTGAGAAAAACTAAGAAGCCGTCCTTATCTCTGTCCCACCTTCTAAACTACAGGTGCCTTTGAGTGAAAGACTGGGGTCTTTAGAGGACAAACATGACCCCACATGGGTGAAGAGAAACTACTAGAGATGAGGAGAGACTTACATCTCCCTCCTTGAACCTTTCCAGCTCTGCTCTTCTGATCATCTTTGTCTCTTAAGTGTCAAGATATCACCCACCTCTAATTGTGAAGGGAGTGGTGAACATACAGTTCAATCCAAAGAAAAACAAGGCGAGCTTATAGAATACGTGACCTTTACATCACATATGCATTTTACCTCCAAAGATTGGATACTCAGCTAGATTGACTATCTTTTTTTTTTTCACTGTTAATTTTTTTTTTTTTTTAACTTCATGCCACGAGCATTTTCTTAGTTATTTATTATTTTCATCCATCTTTATTGTTTGGCCTGTATGGGCCTCCCATTGCAGTGGCCTCTCTCATTGCAGAGCACAAGGTCTGGGTGCATGCACTGCAGCGTGCTGGCTTGTCATTGGACACACCGGTCCAGCCACTCCACACCATGTGGGATTTTCTGGGGCCAGGGATCGAACCAGTGCCCCTTGCACTGCAAGGCTGACTCTTTACCCACTGGGCCACCAGGGAAGCCCGATTGATTGTCTTTTAAAAAAGGCATCCCTTCTCTTGGTTTGGGCTTAGTGGCAGGCATCCAAGAAATGTCTTGCTTGTAGAGAAAAATTCCTCTCCGCCACCAGATTCAACGAGCTCTTGCCGGAGCACCCATCCATGGCTCTGCCCGCAGTGACCCACAGAGGGATTTCAGTGTTTCCTGGGGAAAACTCTGTTCACAGAGATAGACCGATGATTGAAAGGACATAAAGGAAGCCTGTGTCTGAGTCAGGAACATAACTCTTGTTAGTAAATCAAAACAAATCAGTCCAAGTTTGCCTTCAGAAATATGGAGGAAAAAAGAGAACATGGTCTCTTCCTGTTGGGCTGGTCTACGAAATCAAAGCCAAAGATTCTAAATAGTGACTTACTTGTGTCTTCAAAAGAAGGAAGCAGTCTCATTCAGTTTGAAGAGGAGCTGAAGAACACATCTCAAAAGCGGTCTTTTAGCAAAGTGTCTCACAAAAGGACATTTTAGAGGTTTGCATATGCATTGAAAAGCGGCAATACTTGGTGTATTCAGGTAAGTATAGAATAAATAGGAAATGGTGAGATCATCGGAGAGTTTCACACTTGACATTCACACAGCTGAACAAAGAGCTTCATTATCGTCATGGCAATATGAGGATGCATCTGCTGGGAGGCTCACGGCCCTCCCCGCCCCCCTCCTTGAGCTACCTTCATCAATGGCTGCAGGGAATGGAGAGTGGGGGCGCCTTTCTGCTAGAAACTCAAAAATCATTTCTGAGTTCACTAATACGGAGAGCATGTAAAGCTGAGAGTGCCAGAACTGCACTTTCTACTTAATACCACAGTTGGGTGCTTAGCTGTAGCCACTGGTTTTCTTTCTACATTCACAAAACTGGCAGATGAAACATGAAAAAGAATACTGACTCTTTAATCTCTGTTTCTTCACCTAAGGCCCAAGGCAGGCTGACAGGGAACTTCATTCTGGAAACAGGACTTTTTTTTTTTTTTTTTTTTTAATTCTGGATTACTTTTTCCTCTTGCTTTTGAAAACTGTGGGCTATAGGGGAATGAACCTGACATAGACTTAAAACAAGAACAAGTTTCTTTATCTAAAAAGTTATAGTCCTTGATGCTTACAGGAAGGTCATTTTCAAAACCCACAAGAGAAACAGCGTTCAAGCCAGGAATGGTGCATGGAGGGCTTTATTTACTAGCAATAGAGACCATTTTTCATTTAGAACTGCTCATAGGATCACACAAGGCTTTGATGCCGTGCTGACTTTCTTATAGATTTTGCAATTAGTGAACTGGATGTCTTAAATAGCAGGCATCCACAAATTGGTTTTTAGGTTTTTTTTTTTTTTTTTCTGTAAACTTATGTGCTGAGCAATATTTGGTCAAGTTTACTGATATTTGATTCTTCTTGCGAGTTAGAGCTTAAGGACAGAGACCGTGGATGGTCTGTAAATGACTGAGCATCGTCTATGGATTTTCCCCCTAATGCCCTAATGACAGGCCCTGCTTCAATCACTATCCGTGTGATTTATAACCTCAGAAGAGGTTTTTTCCTCTACGACTGCCGATGGATAGATTTTTATTAACTGTTACTATCGAATCATGCAGAAAACTTTTCATGGATTGAAAACATGTCAATTTGGTTGAATTTAAAAAACAAATTCCCCTTTGCTGATCATAATGTGCTGAGCTGGAGACCAAGCCTTTATTTCCACATGGAGGGGATCATGTTCTAGGACCGGAAGAATCAACGTCACTGTGGCAAAAGTGACCTCTGAGGTCTTAGATTTTTGTCTAAGCTGTTTTCAGTCCAGTTGGGGAGTTTCAGGACCCTTTATTCCTGCCCTTCATGACCTGGAACTATTACAAATGTCATGCTTTTTAGGCCCATGCCGTCTTTTTTGGTGGGGTTTCTTATATAGGACATAGCGACCTCTTCGGCGTGGAATTAAAGTTTAAACCAGGGAATCAGGGAGATGGTAGATTTAGTCACTCACTCAAGATAAAATGTTGCTGCAGGTGCCTTCTGTGTCAGCACGAGGGAAGAACAAAGGGAGCAGAACCTGTTGCTGGCCTGCCCTCCTGTCTGAGTCTCAGCTGGTCCCGGAAATTTCGTTTTCCTTCCCCTGGACTGGTTTAGTTTGAAATGGGATGAACCCCTGAACAGCCAGATTCAGGGGAAGTCTCTCAACTGTAGGAGACTGGAAAACATTCTCTTTCTTCTGAAAAAAGGGTTTACCTCTCTTAGCCTTTGAACAGGAGACAGATGCTTATCAATCATTTTTCACTAATAAGTTTATCACAGGGATGACTTATGCAGAGTGACGTGAAGGCGCATGAACCCACAGTGGGCCCATTCTGGCCTGGGTGAATTCTTCATTTCCTTTAAAAATGAAAGTGAATGGAGTGCTTGGAAGGTAAAGCTGGGATGTAGGGAGACCTACCAAAAGGTAAAGGATGATGTGAATCTTGTAGCCAGGTTTGTTCTATGTCTCACGCAGACTGTGTTTCCAGATGCAGTTGTTTCATTAAGTGCACTAAACATCTTCACCTTCATAGTAATGAGGTATGTGTATACAAAGACTAGTGTTCCATAAAATCAGGACGATTTAAAGGAGGTAAAGTGCGTTTCATGGGTTCACCTGTTCTGCAGGTTGTCAGAAATCCTGGTATTTTGTTGTGAAAGCATTACAGATTTTCTCAGGTGTGGTCATCATTGATTGTCCTCTGAATAGCGATTCTGCCACGCTCATCTGGGGCTTCACGTGTGACGAGCTTCCCCCAGGTCTCAGAGGAGATAAACCTTGATTGTTTAAACCAGCCAATTGATCAATGCACTGGCCTTTATTTCCACATGGAGGGGATCATGTTCTAGGACCGGAAGAATCAACGTCACTGTGGCAAAAGTGACCTCTGAGGTCTTAGATTTTTGTCTAAGCTGTTTTCAGTCCAGTTGGGGAGTTTCAGGACCCTTTATTCCTGCCCTTCATGACCTGGAACTATTACAAATGTCATGCTTTTTAGGCCCATGCCGTCTTTTTTGGTGGGGTTTCTTATATAGGACATAGCGACCTCTTCGGCGTGGAATTAAAGTTTAAACCAGGGAATCAGGGAGATGGTAGATTTAGTCACTCACTCAAGATAAAATGTTGCTGCAGGTGCCTTCTGTGTCAGCACGAGGGAAGAACAAAGGGAGCAGAACCTGTTGCTGGCCTGCCCTCCTGTCTGAGTCTCAGCTGGTCCCGGAAATTTCGTTTTCCTTCCCCTGGACTGGTTTAGTTTGAAATGGGATGAACCCCTGAACAGCCAGATTCAGGGGAAGTCTCTCAACTGTAGGAGACTGGAAAACATTCTCTTTCTTCTGAAAAAAGGGTTTACCTCTCTTAGCCTTTGAACAGGAGACAGATGCTTATCAATCATTTTTCACTAATAAGTTTATCACAGGGATGACTTATGCAGAGTGACGTGAAGGCGCATGAACCCACAGTGGGCCCATTCTGGCCTGGGTGAATTCTTCATTTCCTTTAAAAATGAAAGTGAATGGAGTGCTTGGAAGGTAAAGCTGGGATGTAGGGAGACCTACCAAAAGGTAAAGGATGATGTGAATCTTGTAGCCAGGTTTGTTCTATGTCTCACGCAGACTGTGTTTCCAGATGCAGTTGTTTCATTAAGTGCACTAAACATCTTCACCTTCATAGTAATGAGGTATGTGTATACAAAGACTAGTGTTCCATAAAATCAGGACGATTTAAAGGAGGTAAAGTGCGTTTCATGGGTTCACCTGTTCTGCAGGTTGTCAGAAATCCTGGTATTTTGTTGTGAAAGCATTACAGATTTTCTCAGGTGTGGTCATCATTGATTGTCCTCTGAATAGCGATTCTGCCACGCTCATCTGGGGCTTCACGTGTGACGAGCTTCCCCCAGGTCTCAGAGGAGATAAACCTTGATTGTTTAAACCAGCCATAGTAGTTCCATCCAGCGTGTGGCTGGGCATTTGATGAAATGCTGGACAATGAGACTTTCCTGGAGGGTCTCTGGGAATGTGTTCTTTTCTTTCAAAAATGGACAGAAAGGAGCCACGGACCCTTTCCTGGCTTTGGACACTGTCCTTTGAGGACCTGCTCTCTGGAAATGCTACAGCTGTCCTTTGATCATAAGAGAACGTGAAGATGGTTGCCGAGAAAGTTTATATCATTTCCACTTGGGTTTTTGTTACTTATAAATAAGTGGTTCTAGCTGTTATACCTTCCCAGGTATTCGAGAAGGCCAGAGAAAGGGTGAGAGTTCATGAAGAGGTTCAAATAACTTGCTCCTTAGTTAACCCTATATTAATGGAAAAACACTGTATGCTCAACACATGCATAAATTAAAGCCTATGCTAGTCATTTGTATTTTAATAGACAAGTTGGAGGTTTTGGGGGGAGATGGGAGATTTGCAGGGTGTCATTAAATCTGTATTTTAAGCAAAGTATTTTTTAAAAAATACAATGTCATCTTAGTCTTTATTTTGAATAAAGCACAAGAGATAAGGAAATTGATTTTATTTAGGTTAATTGATTTTGGTTAAAATGGATGATTTAAAAGGATTTTGCTTTCTGATCGTGCTTCACAAGAACAATGGGCTAGTTTCTCTCAAATATCAGATGTTTCTTTTATGATAATGAAAAGCAGTTACTAATTGAAAGAGTAATAAGGAAAAATCCAGGCATCTATGTTAGAATTGTATTAGAATATATCAATCAAATCAAAGATTGGACTTGTGTGGAGAGAAAAGATCATGTGCTATATTTTGTGTCATTTCATGTGCTCTTGGAAGCCTTGGATGCCCTTAACACCTACCCTTCCTCACTCCACCCCCAGCCCCGCCCTACCCCTGCCATAGCTCCTGCCATCTTGGCTTCTTGCCACCTTCTTTCAGTGTCCAGGGACAATGTGCTTCCTCTGGAACGTCTCATCCTCCTCTGGTTGCCCCCACCTCTGGGGCTCCTGTGTTTATACACTGTGATAGTCCTCTTTTTATGCCACCTTTTCAAATTGGGCTGTGTTGATATTGTCTTTTCTACTCATCTGTAAGCTCCTTGAAGGTGCAGGCCCATATCTTCATTATTTTAAAAATCTTATAGCAATACTGCAAAGCTTTGCCTGTAGTAAAAACTCAGTGTTTGGTGACCTTGAACAGGGAAACTATGATTGTCCTATTCACACATGCACTCAAGTACTTAGACAAATATTAGCCTGGGGAGAAAATGAACTTTTGCTTACAAGCTGGTGGTTACTACTATCTCTACCGATTTTCTCCACTGATATTCAAAACATTACATATTTGTAAAGAAGCTGATCCTTTACCTGGTAGTCACACTCGTTTTGTTTGAACACTCATTGAGATGCCCTCAGAGCCATTTGACTATTCATCTTTTACTACTATTAATAAAATGCATTTCTTGGAGGAGGTTAAATGAAGTCCTTAAGATCCCTAGTTGATCTATCTTTACTTTTACTGCATGTAAAATAATGCCTTCTAAATACAAGTGTAGTCAACAGTTCTCAAATTTTTACATGAATGTGCATCAGCTGGGAATCCTGTCCAAAACTGCGTATTTGGACTCAGTAAACCGGAGGATTGCCCTGAAATACTGCATTTCTAGCATGCAATGGAGCAGGGACTCTGAGCTGGTAGAGTCTGGTCCCTGTTCTCTGTGTCCGCCTGACCTTGGACTTAAAAGCCAAAATCACTTGCCAAAAAAGAAAAAAGATGTTAAGTAATAATACTAATTCACTCCTGCATAAAAGCCTGACTTAATTTTGTTTCTGTGTGACAATCTTTTTTGTTAATGGACAGGCTAGGTTGGCTTTGCTTCTGAAAAAAGTTGGACATGGTAGCTATTATGTGTATTCCCTTTCATGCAAATTTTCATATTCGTATGGAAGAAGAGGAAAAACTCATTTGCTTTGGAGGAAAAGTCCAGTCAGTGATCGGGTCACAGCTAAATCCCTGAAGACCCAGCCCTGGAGAAGGCTAAGATCAGAAAACAGGTCCCCCGTGCCACCTGCACGTGGCCCACCCAGCCAACTCGACACCGTCCCTTCTTCCTTCACCAGCGCCTTCCCCGACTGTGTGCGATGGCTGCACACCCAATCAACAATTCAATTCCCCCTTTGTTTGTGTGGCAGATGACAAATGCATGGAGGACATCTTGTGTTTCCTAGGCAGGCAGGGCACTTACTTTGATTGATGCTCGGTTGTGGAAAAAAATGAGCTGGGAAGGAATTACAATGGAGGGCCTGCAGACTGGAAGGGGGTATACTAATTAGTCCTGCATTAAGCAGTCGGCTTGCATTATGAGCTGGGAAGGGGAATTACAATGCAGGTACTATCTCTACCGATTTTCTCCACTGATATTCAAAACATTACATATTTGTAAAGAAGCTGATCCTTTACCTGGTAGTCACACTCGTTTTGTTTGAACACTCATTGAGATGCCCTCAGAGCCATTTGACTATTCATCTTTTACTACTATTAATAAAATGCATTTCTTGGAGGAGGTTAAATGAAGTCCTTAAGATCCCTAGTTGATCTATCTTTACTTTTACTGCATGTAAAATAATGCCTTCTAAATACAAGTGTAGTCAACAGTTCTCAAATTTTTACATGAATGTGCATCAGCTGGGAATCCTGTCCAAAACTGCGTATTTGGACTCAGTAAACCGGAGGATTGCCCTGAAATACTGCATTTCTAGCATGCAATGGAGCAGGGACTCTGAGCTGGTAGAGTCTGGTCCCTGTTCTCTGTGTCCGCCTGACCTTGGACTTAAAAGCCAAAATCACTTGCCAAAAAAGAAAAAAGATGTTAAGTAATAATACTAATTCACTCCTGCATAAAAGCCTGACTTAATTTTGTTTCTGTGTGACAATCTTTTTAGTTAATGGACAGGCTAGGTTGGCTTTGCTTCTGAAAAAAGTTGGACATGGTAGCTATTATGTGTATTCCCTTTCATGCAAATTTTCATATTCGTATGGAAGAAGAGGAAAAACTCATTTGCTTTGGAGGAAAAGTCCAGTCAGTGATCGGGTCACAGCTAAATCCCTGAAGACCCAGCCCTGGAGAAGGCTAAGATCAGAAAACAGGTCCCCCGTGCCACCTGCACGTGGCCCACCCAGCCAACTCGACACCGTCCCTTCTTCCTTCACCAGCGCCTTCCCCGACTGTGTGCGATGGCTGCACACCCAATCAACAATTCAATTCCCCCTTTGTTTGTGTGGCAGATGACAAATGCATGGAGGACATCTTGTGTTTCCTAGGCAGGCAGGGCACTTACTTTGATTGATGCTCGGTTGTGGAAAAAAATGAGCTGGGAAGGAATTACAATGGAGGGCCTGCAGACTGGAAGGGGGTATACTAATTAGTCCTGCATTAAGCAGTCGGCTTGCATTTGGCGATGAGACGCCTTCAGGAGGGAAGTGTGGGGGTTATTGATGCAAAACAGCATGGAATGCATTATGCCAGGTAACTGTATATTTGTTTTGGTTAGGTAGTATAGAATTTTGTAATTAAGAAATAAACAGGCTACTGTATTTTTTTTCACACCTCCCCACTGTTGGGTAGGACGTGCTTTTCAACTTTAATGATCTCATAGGCAAGCTGGAAGTCCTCCTCTCTGTCTGAAATAACTCTGCCAGAGTTTCCTGATCCTGGGTTTGGTTCTAGAAAGGGAAAACCGACACCTCTTCTATACTTTCTGTCTCTTCTCCCCCCTCCCCCCACCCCCCGCCGCTGAAACTCTACTGCTCCAGACACTTGAGCCTTGCTGATACGGCACAAGTAATAAAGAGAAGGGAAGTTTTCCCTCAGGTCACTCCTTCCAGGTTTTAGAGAGTTGTTGCTGATGTGACCCATGAAGACTCTAAGGATATCTCAAGGCATATGCAGCGTCTTCCATAGAGAGGGGCATACTTCTCTGGTTCAGCTTTTATGGTTTGCCCTTCTACTTACTGGACTATAGGCAGAGGCAAAGCCAAAGGAGATGGTCGAGCCATTCCTCTAAGGAAGGAGAGCGTGTGACTCAGGGAGACATGACTGGTTATCTTGTGGTTAATGCATCCTGAGCAATGGAGACCTGGGCGTGATAGGCAAAGGTGCTCAAATCGTTGCTAACATAGGGATGTAAAATTCCAACCTGGAAATGTTGATTTGCTCCATTTGGCCTGAGCAGTCATGATGAGCCCTGGAGAAGGCTAAGATCAGAAACACCCGTGCCACTGTGGCCCACAGCCAACTCGACACCGTCCCTTCTTCCTTCACCAGCGCCTTCCCCGACTGTGTGCGATGGCTGCACACCCAATCAACAATTCAATTCCCCCTTTGTTTGTGTGGCAGATGACAAATGCATGGAGGACATCTTGTGTTTCCTAGGCAGGCAGGGCACTTACTTTGATTGATGCTCGGTTGTGGAAAAAAATGAGCTGGGAAGGAATTACAATGGAGGGCCTGCAGACTGGAAGGGGGTATACTAATTAGTCCTGCATTAAGCAGTCGGCTTGCATTTGGCGATGAGACGCCTTCAGGAGGGAAGTGTGGGGGTTATTGATGCAAAACAGCATGGAATGCATTATGCCAGGTAACTGTATATTTGTTTTGGTTAGGTAGTATAGAATTTTGTAATTAAGAAATAAACAGGCTACTGTATTTTTTCACACCTCCCCACTGTTGGGTAGGACGTGCTTTTCAACTTTAATGATCTCATAGGCAAGCTGGAAGTCCTCCTCTCTGTCTGAAATAACTCTGCCAGAGTTTCCTGATCCTGGGTTTGGTTCTAGAAAGGGAAAACCGACACCTCTTCTATACTTTCTGTCTCTTCTCCCCCCCCACACCCCCGCCGCTGAAACTCTACTGCTCCAGACACTTGAGCCTTGCTGATACGGCACAAGTAATAAAGAGAAGGGAAGTTTTCCCTCAGGTCACTCCTTCCAGGTTTTAGAGAGTTGTTGCTGATGTGACCCATGAAGACTCTAAGGATATCTCAAGGCATATGCAGCGTCTTCCATAGAGAGGGGCATACTTCTCTGGTTCAGCTTTTATGGTTTGCCCTTCTACTTACTGGACTATAGGCAGAGGCAAAGCCAAAGGAGATGGTCGAGCCATTCCTCTAAGGAAGGAGAGCGTGTGACTCCAGGGAGACATGACTGGTTATCTTGTGGTTAATGCATCCTGAGCAATGGAGACCTGGAGCGTGATAGGCAAAGGTGCTCAAATCGTTGCTAACATAGGGATGTAAAATTCCAACCTGGAAATGTTGATTTGCTCCATTTGGCCTGAGCAGTCAGTGAAGGTGTGTTCAGCGACTCCAGTGAGGTGGCATAAAGAAACAGGTCTTTGGTCACAGTGTGAAAGAACCTAACTCCCTTGGTTTTGTCATTTCACTCACACACCGTGAGTGTATAGATAATGTGATTCTTAGGGATTCTTTTTGTTGAAACGGGGTGAACTCTCAGGCGTCCCATGGTAACCTGATGGGAGAGGAAACAGTCCAAAGGCTCTTGGTTCAGTTTATCAGAGTTGTCAAATCCTGGGACTGTCAAGATTCTCTTTTAGGTCTCTTACTCTAGGAACAAGCTCATCTATGGGTTTACAGATGCCTATGCTAGGAAAATAGATCTGTGTGATAAAGATAGCATTTTGAGTTATCAAAGGCTGTCAAGTCTTTTTTTTTTTTTTACTTTAAGTTTTATCCATAAACTGGAGCATAAGACAGATCTCAAAATATCAGAAGGAAGATCAGATGACTACAAGCTGCCTTTCATGGACAGAACCAGGAATTGTGCCAGTAGCTCTAGGAGGAAAAGCTAAATAGTTAATGTGGTTTATTTTTTAACCATCCCTTTGTTTTAGAATTCTATCTTATTCTTGAGCTGATTCCATGTCACTGTGACCTTCTCCTGCCAAGAAGGCACAGTTGAGGCATCCTTCAGTAATAGCCTAGGGCTTTGGACGAGCAAGATGCTGTGCTGGCTTTTTGCCTTTTCTTTCAGTGTTTACACAACCAAGACTTATTACATGCTCTGTCATTTTGTTACCCGGCTGGCTTTGGTTTGAGAATTAGGTAAACATCAGACATTCCATCACACAGTTTTAGACTCAATCTTACGAGCAATTGTATTATTTTAGAGAGGGCATACTTCTCTGGTTCAGCTTTTATGGTTTGCCCTTCTACTTACTGGACTATAGGCAGAGGCAAAGCCAAAGGAGATGGTCGAGCCATTCCTCTAAGGAAGGAGGCGTGTGACTCAGGGAGACATGACTGGTTATCTTGTGGTTAATGCATCCTGAGCAATGGAGACCTGGAGCGTGATAGGCAAAGGTGCTCAAATCGTTGCTAACATAGGGATGTAAAATTCCAACCTGGAAATGTTGATTTGCTCCATTTGGCCTGAGCAGTCAGTGAAGGTGTGTTCAGCGACTCCAGTGAGGTGGCATAAAGAAACAGGTCTTTGGTCACAGTGTGAAAGAACCTAACTCCCTTGGTTTTGTCATTTCACTCACACACCGTGAGTGTATAGATAATGTGATTCTTAGGGATTCTTTTTGTTGAAACGGGGTGAACTCTCAGGCGTCCCATGGTAACCTGATGGGAGAGGAAACAGTCCAAAGGCTCTTGGTTCAGTTTATCAGAGTTGTCAAATCCTGGGACTGTCAAGATTCTCTTTTAGGTCTCTTACTCTAGGAACAAGCTCATCTATGGGTTTACAGATGCCTATGCTAGGAAAATAGATCTGTGTGATAAAGATAGCATTTTGAGTTATCAAAGGCTGTCAAGTCTTTTTTTTTTTTTTACTTTAAGTTTTATCCATAAACTGGAGCATAAGACAGATCTCAAAATATCAGAAGGAAGATCAGATGACTACAAGCTGCCTTTCATGGACAGAACCAGGAATTGTGCCAGTAGCTCTAGGAGGAAAAGCTAAATAGTTAATGTGGTTTATTTTTTAACCATCCCTTTGTTTTAGAATTCTATCTTATTCTTGAGCTGATTCCATGTCACTGTGACCTTCTCCTGCCAAGAAGGCACAGTTGAGGCATCCTTCAGTAATAGCCTAGGGCTTTGGACGAGCAAGATGCTGTGCTGGCTTTTTGCCTTTTCTTTCAGTGTTTACACAACCAAGACTTATTACATGCTCTGTCATTTTGTTACCCGGCTGGCTTTGGTTTGAGAATTAGGTAAACATCAGACATTCCATCACACAGTTTTAGACTCAATCTTACTTTATAATGATGTTAATGTTTATTGTACCAAGCGAGATGCATTTGTATATTTTAGCATTTTATTTCAGTCACAGAATGCAAAACCTGACATTGGCATCCGTTTGATTTGTGTGTGTGTGTGATTGAAGATATTAAGCACTACAAGAACGCTGAAATTTCAATCTGATTAGGATCAAAATTCTTCAGGATCAAAACACTCCTCTTCCTCCCCCTACAGTGTTACTAATTGTGTGCTACTTGACATTGTGGAGTTTCTCCACAGCGTGCTAGCTAAATATGTGAAGTGTATTTGACTGTGCTGAATTATCAGCTCATTCTATTTGTTTTCCATGCATTTAAGGTGATTAAAGGAACTTAAAAGTAGAAGTCCTGTGTATGAGTTGAAAGACTGAACTCCATCATTGTTAGCCGACGAAATCATAAAGCGGTATCCAGTATGTCAATATCAAGTAATGAAAAAAAAAATCACAGAATTTGGAAGCATACCTTCTCTATGTATTAGTTGGCAAGATATCAGAAAAATTAGGATACTAGCACAATGCTGAATGTGGATGGAGTTGTTTATTTTCAGCACTCTCAAATTAGTCTGGATACTGAAAACAAGAGAAAAGTAGATCGGAAAGAATGGCTTCCGAGGATGTGTTCAAGACCTTTGCTTTATGGGAAGAAATGAACTGCCCTGCTCACTGTTCCTGAGGAATTATATTTCTTCAGGCTGTAAATCAAATCCCAGAGAGATAGCATGACGTTTTCCAAATACTAACGGAGGATGACAGAGTTCTTTTTTTGTCAGCATCAGGTTTCTGAACTTAGACCTCGATTAAGACTCCAGAATGGAAAAGCACCACCCCCCGACACCCCCGACACATGGTTTATGACTATGTCTTACATACAAGGTATTCATTTTAAAAGTCTGGATCTCTGGCATATCTGTATCCCCAAATAGACTCACTGCTTCCTCCAGAGATCCTGATTTTCCTCCATTTTCTCTAAATTCCCAGCTACAAAGAACCTGATGTTTCTTTTCAGGAAACAGCATCATTTTAACCCCCAATTAATTGAAGAGTCATCTGCTTCTGTGATCTCTGACACCCATTTGTTCTCAGCAACAAGTGTGCTCCCTAAATCCCTGGGGAGCCATAACCAGGCGGGCGCTCAGGGTTGAGCGCAGAGTCTGCCAGCGCAGCCTCGCCGGCCGGCTTTTCCCAGACGCATCACAGGCAGAATTTGACACTGACCGTCCTCCCAAGTCGCTGTTGCTAATGCAGGGTGCAAAGTACAGTACAAGCTGCTCACACGATGAGACTCTGGCTAGCTTACTGTCTCTCCAACCCACTTTGAAGATCTGAGTTAAAAACGAGTCAACCACGGCAAAGGGCAGGCAAGCACTGCAGCTGCTGTGTTCCACCAATCCCAGAAAGGGATGTTAACACAGAGGCCACCTGGCTGGTCTCACTACATAAAAACTTCCTTTTCAAGCTCTGCCATCGCATTTGTGTCCCCTTGCATGCATTTTAAACCGGAAGTCAGCACTGGGCTGAAAACCTCCTAGCAATATAGATGGCAGAGCCCTCATGTTCTACGAAATGTCTACAGAATCGTCCTAAAAAGGACCTCTCAATGGAAGACGGAGCTTCTTCCTCAGTGGACCACAGACCAGTGCCTCTGACCCGATGGGACTTGCGGACTCCTGCACTCGCAGTATGAACAGCCCTGCTGAGTGTGGTGAGGGAGCACGCTAGCGTGGGAGTCGCGGCCTGGACCCAGTGCTGGTCCTGCTGGTCTTAAACACCACGAAAGGTGCCCTGTGGGTCAGGAGCTGGGAACCAGTCTCAAAGGGCTGAGATTACTTTCTCCGTTCCTGGGCTCCTCTAAATAAACCTCTTTGTAGAAATACAGGGACGCGGCAGCACCTTCGAGAGCTGCAGTATCCACACCGGGCTCTCTCTCTGCCCTCCCCCGATCCCGGTTCTGCGGCTAGGAATTTTTATGAGCTCTGGCCTCGTTGAACTCATTGTCTTCCAGGTCTGTTTTGAAACTGAAACTGTGAATTTCAGCCTGGAAGTTGCTCTCTAGAAAAAGGGTCGAGAAGGCCCTTAAGACAAAGGGACCGCCCCTGCCTTAAATCCTGCTGGGAGAGAACACAGGAGACCACAGAATCCTGGGTGAGGGCCTGCAGATCCAGCAACTTCTCTGGGCCCCGAGGTCTAGCTTTGGATCTAATTCCAACACAAGCTGAAGTGATGTATGCCTCACTTTTTCTCACGGCGTTGACCGTCATCTCAAATGTGCAGGAGACGCGAGGGGAGAAATGGGCATGGAGACCAGGAAAGCATCCTGGACAGAGGACCCCAACCAGGTGATCTTCACGCACAGGAGGTACTTACAGTCCAAGTGACTGTGCCTGATGCCTTCGACGTCTTCGGCGTGGATAAAGTGGTAGCATCTCTTCCCTACAATGTCTACAGGGGTCAGATCCATATAATCGCTAATCCTACAAAGAGAAGAACACAGGCTGGAAATCAGAAGCCGAGAAAATCTGCAAAACAGTTACATGACTTAGAAACAGATCTACAGATAATGTTCATTAGATCAGCATACCTGGGAGGGCTTGGTGCTGAGGGAAAACCCCTTTTAGAGAAAATTATTTTCTGTAACATGGAACAGTGTTTTCCTAAAGCAGCAATGGTGCTGGCTTAAGCCATTGTGTTGAAATAATTAGATAGGTTTTTCTTTTCTTTCTTTAGGATCAGAATATGCATTTTGACAACATAATTCCAGGAAATTACTGAGAATCAGGAACAATGCAAGATCCTCATTAGAGGCCAAGATAATTCAAGGTTACAAAATAAAATAAAAACATGTTATGTTTATACCAAATGATTAGAGACACCTTTCATTTAAACAGATTGGTCTTCTATTGGGTATTTCCATGAAAAAGGGCTTCAGCGGTTTCTTGGCACCAAGTCCAAATTGGCATTTCAAGGGATATAATTTAAATGCTGAGACATACAGATGCCTGGGGGTATTATCTTTTTTTGTCAGAGTCATTTGGGAGCTCAGCGCTCACTCCTGGCCCTTTTAACTGGGACTTTGTGTGGATTCCACACAGAAACTTTTCAACCATCTCGGCGGCTCTGCCAGGCTTGTGTTCCACGGTACGTGTGTGTAAGCCTCTGTCATTGATTGTCCAGATGCCCATGTCCTCGGGCAGGAGCATAGAAAAATAGCACAGAAATTGGAAAACACGTTGGGGGAATCTGCCTGGTTTACACAAATGCACCAAAATGCTGCTTCTCCTCCCTGTGCGAGTTCAGGTACATTTTGGTCCCTCCCAGAGAGAATTCATCTTTTGTTTAATTGATTCTCTTTACTGCCCCTGTGCTTTTATGTTTGATGACTTATCAAATATGAAGTGCATCTTTAGCTATGACACCTTTAAGAAACCCGTAAGACTGCTGCAGGGGGGAGTGAATCTGCCACCCCCACCCCCACCCTTCCCAGGCAAGGAAATAAGAAACCAAAGCAAACCAGAATAATGTGGGATATAATGAAAATATACTACCTGGGGAATGCGTTTCTCAGTGTCTAGCACTTTCAATCATATCTTTCGTCAAACTAGAATTCTTGGAGTGTTTTCTCAGGAGTCCATGGTTTTCTGGTACCAAATGGATTAGCTGGTGTTTTCCTAAAACCATGAGCTGCTTGCCTAACACAGTTTACATCCCCTTTCTGCACACGAGTGAATAAAGATGTCATTAAAGACCCCCATTCCCTCAGTGGTGTTTCTGGAATTTCTCCGACCCTGTGAAAGTAGCAGATGTCCGCTTTGCCCGAGGTCGTCCTAGGATGCTGAGGAGAATGGTCTGCCTCGTCCTGGAGCAGCCTCTGTTTTCTAGTTAGTGATTCCCCCCATGAAATGGTGAACCCTGGGGAAAGGCACTCTAGTTCTTTAGGAGAATTCTTTAGCTTACTTTTTCGTTTATACCAAATGATTAGAGACACCTTTCATTTAAACAGATTGGTCTTCTATTGGGTATTTCCATGAAAAAGGGCTTCAGCGGTTTCTTGGCACCAAGTCCAAATTGGCATTTCAAGGGATATAATTTAAATGCTGAGACATACAGATGCCTGGGGGTATTATCTTTTTGTCAGAGTCATTTGAGAGCTCAGCTCTCCCTCCTGGCCCTTTTAACTGGGACTTTGGGGTGGATTCCACACAGAAACTTTTCAACCATCTCGGCGGCTCTGCCAGGCTTGTGTTCCACGGTACGTGTGTGTAAGCCTCTGTCATTGATTGTCCAGATGCCCATGTCCTCGGGCAGGAGCATAGAAAAATAGCACAGAAATTGGAAAACACGTTGGGGGAATCTGCCTGGTTTACACAAATGCACCAAAATGCTGCTTCTCCTCCCTGTGCGAGTTCAGGTACATTTTGGTCCCTCCCAGAGAGAATTCATCTTTTGTTTAATTGATTCTCTTTACTGCCCCTGTGCTTTTATGTTTGATGACTTATCAAATATGAAGTGCATCTTTAGCTATGACACCTTTAAGAAACCCGTAAGACTGCTGCAGGGGGGAGTGAATCTGCCACCCCCCCCCACCCCCCCACCCCTTCCCAGGCAAGGAAATAAGAAACCAAAGCAAACCAGAATAATGTGGGATATAATGAAAATATACTACCTGGGGAATGCGTTTCTCAGTGTCTAGCACTTTCAATCATATCTTTCGTCAAACTAGAATTCTTGGAGTGTTTTCTCAGGAGTCCATGGTTTTCTGGTACCAAATGGATTAGCTGGTGTTTTCCTAAAACCATGAGCTGCTTGCCTAACACAGTTTACATCCCCTTTCTGCACACGAGTGAATAAAGATGTCATTAAAGACCCCCATTCCCTCAGTGGTGTTTCTGGAATTTCTCCGACCCTGTGAAAGTAGCAGATGTCCGCTTTGCCCGAGGTCGTCCTAGGATGCTGAGGAGAATGGTCTGCCTCGTCCTGGAGCAGCCTCTGTTTTCTAGTTAGTGATTCCCCCCATGAAATGGTGAACCCTGGGGAAAGGCACTCTAGTTCTTTAGGGAAGACAATTCTTTAGCTTACTTTTTCTTTGAATGAAATCCTTCAAAATGATGGAAACACTTTTGTGTGCTCCCAGAGCCTGTTATTGTGGTGAATGGGTCACGTTCCATGTTCAAAGACCTCTTAGTCCATGTGTAGAGAGCCTCAGACCAGTCTGATGAACTATAAGGATCAGACTCCTGATGGCGATCCATACTCTGAGCCCCAGTTTCCTCATCTGTGAAACAACTTCAGAGGCGGGTGAGGGGGGACTAATGAATGAAATGACGTGAACGTAGCACAGTGCCTGGCACACAAGGTGTGTGTTCCCTCAGATTAAATATACAATTACCTTCACACGGGGCCATTTAAATAATTCCTATCATGTTCAGTGGGGAAATAATGGAGAATTATATGGGCTAATAGGAGTTGTGGAAAAAATACATGTTTTAATGGGAGGAAGGATGCATCAGGCGGGCCATGGAAAGTGATCTCAGTTAGTAGAGTGGCACCATCAGGCACCCAAACCCATGGAGTGCATCAAAAGAGTTAATCAACCTGTGATCACAGGCATGGGAATTAAGTGATGACTTGGGGATCTCTGGGAGGTAGGTAAATAACAGGAGACTTCATTTTGTTTTTCTTTGTGGGGCGTGATGGTGGTAGAATGAAATCAAGAGAGTTGACGAATGCTTCAAAGGCACAAAGTCATTGTTCATTCTGACTTTCGGTTCTACACTTTCAATCATATCTTTGTCAAACTAGAATTCTTGGAGTGTTTTCTCAGGAGTCCATGGTTTTCTGGTACCAAATGGATTAGCTGGTGTTTTCCTAAAACCATGAGCTGCTTGCCTAACACAGTTTACATCCCCTTTCTGCACACGAGTGAATAAAGATGTCATTAAAGACCCCCATTCCCTCAGTGGTGTTTCTGGAATTTCTCCGACCCTGTGAAAGTAGCAGATGTCCGCTTTGCCCGAGGTCGTCCTAGGATGCTGAGGAGAATGGTCTGCCTCGTCCTGGAGCAGCCTCTGTTTTCTAGTTAGTGATTCCCCCCATGAAATGGTGAACCCTGGGGAAAGGCACTCTAGTTCTTTAGGGAAGACAATTCTTTAGCTTACTTTTTCTTTGAATGAAATCCTTCAAAATGATGGAAACACTTTTGTGTGCTCCCAGAGCCTGTTATTGTGGTGAATGGGTCACGTTCCATGTTCAAAGACCTCTTAGTCCATGTGTAGAGAGCCTCAGACCAGTCTGATGAACTATAAGGATCAGACTCCTGATGGCGATCCATACTCTGAGCCCCAGTTTCCTCATCTGTGAAACAACTTCAGAGGCGGGTGAGGGGGGACTAATGAATGAAATGACGTGAACGTAGCACAGTGCCTGGCACACAAGGTGTGTGTTCCCTCAGATTAAATATACAATTACCTTCACACGGGGCCATTTAAATAATTCCTATCATGTTCAGTGGGGAAATAATGGAGAATTATATGGGCTAATAGGAGTTGTGGAAAAAATACATGTTTTAATGGGAGGAAGGATGCATCAGGCGGGCCATGGAAAGTGATCTCAGTTAGTAGAGTGGCACCATCAGGCACCCAAACCCATGGAGTGCATCAAAAGAGTTAATCAACCTGTGATCACAGGCATGGGAATTAAGTGATGACTTGGGGATCTCTGGGAGGTAGGTAAATAACAGGAGACTTCATTTTGTTTTTCTTTGTGGGGCGTGATGGTGGTAGAATGAAATCAAGAGAGTTGACGAATGCTTCAAAGGCACAAAGTCATTGTTCATTCTCTGACTGCCTGCCTGCCTCTCTGGGCGTCCAGTGTTCTACATTTTCAATCAGAAGAGACCGCTTTATGGGGTATAGTTGTGTTCTATCATGGGTGTGTATATTGTATATGTGAAAGGTCCCCTCAGTGGTTATTTGGACTGTTTCCTTACCATTTAGCCTGACGTCTGCAAAAGAAATTAGAGACAGGGAATGCAGGGAGGTCCCCCAGAGGTATGGGTTTTGAATCTGGCCGATAGAGGTTCAAGTCTTGGGCTCGGTGAAGTATTTTCTCTCCAAGCTGACAGTGCCTTGGGGCTGGTGGACATGGGCAACACCCACCTCACAGACCTGTCCTGAAGCTTCAATGAGAGAGTGAATTCAGTGTGCTTCACGTGCAGCCGAGGCTATAGCAAGTGTTCAGTAAATGTTAGCTCACCCTGTTATTTCTGGCCAACTCCAGTTACTCATTCTGGTCGACCCCTCTTCCTGATTCTCTGTGGCTGTTGTAGAATACCTTGGATACTGCCAGGTATACAGACATGGTGATAAGAATTTTAATAAATATCCCCCAAACTTGGATGATCAATTGAGCTACTCATTAAATAATCGTGACAGGTTTGTGATATCTTCTCCCCACCTGCACACCCTAGAGCTCGGGTGGGTAATCGTTTTGTGGTGAATTCTTTCCTCTGATTCAAAGCCTGACAGGAAAGAGTTGACCTTTCTTTCTTGATGTCAACATCTTCAGCACTTCCCAATGGACTGTCTTCCTTTGGGCTGGGCCCCTGAGAGAGATCACTTTCCTCAGCCACCTGAACATCCTGTTTTTTGTCCCTCACTCCCCAGAATGGATGGCACTGCCAAGGTTCCTTCCCATAGCCACACATGTGCAGCGCCCCCCCCCCCCCACCTCCCCTAGAGTCTCTCAGCTTCCAGTCAGTCTGTTGATAGGCTGGTGATGTCTAGGTGAAAGGTCTGAAGGGGCACTGTCCCATGTCCTTGTCCCTTGCTTTGTGCTTAAGGAAGCCATGAACTTCTTAACCAGAGGCTAAAAAGTCCTTTTGTAAAAGCTCAGTGTTGAGGAAGGACTGCCAAGTCATTTATAGGATGAGTCATCGTTCTTTAATGTATCAAAATGAGATCCTCAGGATGACAACGTGACATTGAATAGTTTTGCAAATTTCTTTTTTGTCTTTTTTCCTCTGGGGGCCTCAAATTCTTATTTGTTGTCTACAGGCTTTGTGGACTGAATGTTTGCCTGCTTCCTAAATTCGTAACTTGAAGTCCTTACCACTGCTCCCCCTGCCTGCCCACCATGGTGTTTGGAGGCAAGGCCTCTGAGAGTAAGTAGGTTTAAATGAGGTCATAAAGGTAGAGCCCCCCCACCCCCCATGATGGGATTAGCGTCCTTACAAGGTGAGGGAGAGAGATCAGAGCTTGCCCTCATGTATATGAGGACACGGCCAGAAGGTACCCATGTGTAAGCCAGGAAGTGAGCTTCTCCCCCACCCCTCCCGCCAGGAACCTCATTAGCCTGTACCAGCAGCCAGAGCTGCCGAGGACCAGGTACTCAGTGCCCATGTGAACACTGACCATCATAAGGCTGTGCCCTTTCCATAGTCGGAAGTGGGTCTTCTGAGGCATCAGAATATTTGTTTTGCCAAGAATGTCTTAGCCTTGCTCTCTGCTTGAGTTTGCGGCCAAGGTGGGTCCCAGTTCTAGCATATGGATGCCCAGGTATCCTAGTTCATCCCATTGCTGTCCCTCATGTAAACCAGGGCAGCGATGTGAATTTCAGATGCAAAGGATGGTTGGTGTCAGTCCAAGCAGCTCTTACACATGAGATCAGGATTTATAATGAGCCTCATTGGGAGAGTACAATCCTTCGGACTGCTGAAAACACTGGCCCTTACCCATGTGCAAGTACAACAGGGCAAATGAAAACAAAAACAAAGTACCTATTTTCACAGTAAATGATATTGAGGTCCATATTTACTCGAGTGACGAACATATGGCAGTCAATCCTGACTTCATTGATCGTAGGGGGAGGCAGGGCATGAGCCACAACCACGAGACCCATGATTTGGCTGGGGACGGTCCTCCCGTGGGACAGGGACACCCTCAGTCGTAGCCGGCCCGTTATGTGAATCACCTGGAATAGAACATTAAGTACAGGACACAGTCAGATTTACATCTGGGCTGTAACCGTGCTTCTTCTGAGAAATGCAAAATCGCACCTGGAATAACCAATGTTAGCGTGAATCTGGTGTAATCATAAGGCCGCAATGTCCTCAAGGCAAGAGACAAAAGAGAAATAATCTTATCCTCTGAGCATTTTTCAAGGCAGCATTATTACTATGCTATTGCTATTTTTCAGGACTTATTTTCTTCACATTTAGAGGAAGCTCACAATCGGGTAAAACGACAAAGTTGACCTCTGAGCTGCAAAAGGAAATGTTTGCATTTTCATCCCTTATGAATATACGATGTCTCTCTCTGTCCAAATTTGTACTGAATGGGATTCCATGGATGTCTCTTTATCAGAAGTGTGGCTCAGTGCTTTCCTTCATTCACAAAAAAGCCAAAGATTTCAATGATTAGGGTTAGACTGAGTGACAATGACATGCATGTGTCCTTTTGAGCACAGACATCCTATGTTGGGCAGTGCTGAGTGACCCATATGTGTAACACCAGGCTTTATTGCAGTGCCCTCTGGGACCGAAGGCCAGAGAACCTTGGCGTATGATTGGTTCCTTGAGCTCTTACCACAGTCCCTCGGGAAGCCTTGGACCCTTTTGGTGACAGCTCAGAAGCCCTTGCTCAGAACCAGGAAGGAGAACACTGTGCTGTGATTTTGGATTTCTTAGCCAAAGTGCACCATGGATATTAGTCCAGGCCACCCAGAACCAAACTAAATTGGTTCATATCCTCACATATTTTAAGTGATATGTTTCTAGAAAGCCATCTTTTGAAAAAGTTCCTTTGTTTATGAACTGAATATAGGAAAGGAGTCATAGTGTGGGTTCGCTTAAATAATGGTTTGGGAAAATGAAATCATAAAAAGATGGAAAGAATGAAGGTCTGTGTAGCACTGGGTCGAAGTGACGGAAGGCAGGTGTGTGTGTGTGCATGGAGGGGGGACCGGGGAGAGTGTGTGTGTGCTCGACTTGTGCTCCTAAGGCCCTGTGACTGTGCGTGGGGGTGCTGTCCAAGCCTGGTTGTAGAAGTGCTCGCCCGCATTCCCTGTACCTTGGAGCGCCGTTTCATAGTGGGCTGAGTTTCTGGGTTTGGTCTTTCTCTCCAGATGCACTCCTGAGCACCAAGTGGCCTTTTGACATGTTCCCTTTCCCTCTTTGTCAGAAGAAACTGAAGTGGGAAGTGGGTCTCTGGCCTCCCAGGAACCATAAGCAGTAGCATCTGCTCCCCTTCCTAGGGGCTTGGCTGGTTGTTGCTTTTTCATTGTGTTTGGAAGTTATTCGGTCTTCCCAAAGCAAGCCACGCTGCTGTCAGTCAGGAGCGGGATCAAAGCTTAGGGGGCCGCCCTTTGGAGTCCTGGCTGTTCTAAATGATACCTCTTCCCCGTCCTCCCTCACGTTTGAGCCCAGAGCTGTGGAGCTGGAAACACCAACGAGGAGGATTATTTAGGCTATTTCTGGAGCAGCTTTTTGACCACCCGCCTTGAAGTTGACTAAATTCATACTTAATGCACCTTTGCTTTCAGCTTTGGTCAGACGAGCTGCTTTATGAATATTTGAAAATGTTCCTAGAGGCAAGGATGCTAAAACATCATCACAGACACACATTTTTTGGCAAGACCTCATTAACTAATAAAGAAATAGCTAAAAGAAATGGGATTAGCTTCACAGGAGGGGTGTTAACCGGCCCTGGTTCTCCTCCCAGCTAGGCTTACATAGATGCTCATTTGTCATTATCTGTCTTGTTTTATCAGGAACACTCAGCTTCTTGGAAAAACACAGATCTATAAATGCTCGGGAAAACTCACACACAGAAATGCTATGTTAAATAAATCCCCACTTGGTAGTCTCTTCCGAAGAGCTTTAAAGGTATCTGGGCTAGCTGACATTTGCGGAAGGCAGACAGGCTACTGGGGAGTTGCCTGCATGTCAGAACTACCCCGCCTCTGATCTCCTTCAGTTTTGCCCATGGCCGTTGAGCTGCTGACGGGGGTCAAAGATTGGACTGAGCAGGGATCTAGATGCGCCACCTCCTGATTTTGTTCTCCTGGACAAGCCACTCAACTTAGCTGCATATCAGTGTTCCTTTCTGTGAAATGGGGGTAATGATGACTCTTCTGCAATTATGTCATGAAAATCAAAGGAGGCAATGGTGGTGCACACTTTCCAAGAATTCTACAAATGTCATTATAATTCTGTTTGCCCTTAAAAATAATAAGGATGAGGACTTATTATTCATTTGATCCTGACCACGGGCCAAATAAATAATTTTTACTTTCAAGGATTGTGGCATTTAGTATTTGGGAGAAAAGTTGGGAGGGTCTATTTTAGATCATTCTCCTTTCCATTTTTTATGAGAGGAAAGTGATTCTGTAACATTCATTCCCTAACCAGAGTCATCAGGCTTGGAAATGGCAAGAAGAGCCTAGAATCCATGTTGCTAGGTTGTGTTTACCCCTGGAGAAGGAAATGGCAACTCACTCCAGTATTCTTGACTGGGAAAAGCCCATGGATAGAGGAGCCTGGCGGGCTATAGTCCACGGGATTGCAAAAAGTCGGACATGCCTCAGCAGCGGGTTGTGTTTGAGCATCATGTCAACTTCATTATGCTTTTATACATTTTAAATGCCTATTCATATTGAACAAAACATTAGGAGTTTATGCCAGATGCCAATTTACTGCCTTAAGTAAACTGTATATGAACCTTTGAAATGATTTCATATATAGCCAGAAGCCCAAACTACTTGAAAAGTCTTTGAGAAACTGTACACACTAAGAAGAGAGAAAAAAAAAATCTAAGAAAATTACCAATGCAATAACAAAGCAGTTGTCAAGAAATATCAGCGGGTATGTTTGTCTGAGTCTATGTACATCTGGGGGGGAGGGAGGGCTGGGTTGAAGAGAAGAAAAGATATCTGGTAGATCCTATTATTAATTTTAGGGTTTAAGATATCTCCCATTATTAATTTTGGGATTTAAATTAAGGCATTTCCCCCAATCTATTTCATAACTGGGGAGTTGCCTGCATGTCAGTGCCTCTGATCTCCTTCAGTTTTGCCCATGGCCGTTGAGCTGCTGACGGGGGTCAAAGATTGGACTGAGCAGGGATCTAGATGCGCCACCTCCTGATTTTGTTCTCCTGGACAAGCCACTCAACTTAGCTGCATATCAGTGTTCCTTTCTGTGAAATGGGGGTAATGATGACTCTTCTGCAATTATGTCATGAAAATCAAAGGAGGCAATGGTGGTGCACACTTTCCAAGAATTCTACAAATGTCATTATAATTCTGTTTGCCCTTAAAAATAATAAGGATGAGGACTTATTATTCATTTGATCCTGACCACGGGCCAAATAAATAATTTTTACTTTCAAGGATTGTGGCATTTAGTATTTGGGAGAAAAGTTGGGAGGGTCTATTTTAGATCATTCTCCTTTCCATTTTTTATGAGAGGAAAGTGATTCTGTAACATTCATTCCCTAACCAGAGTCATCAGGCTTGGAAATGGCAAGAAGAGCCTAGAATCCATGTTGCTAGGTTGTGTTTACCCCTGGAGAAGGAAATGGCAACTCACTCCAGTATTCTTGACTGGGAAAAGCCCATGGATAGAGGAGCCTGGCGGGCTATAGTCCACGGGATTGCAAAAAGTCGGACATGCCTCAGCAGCGGGTTGTGTTTGAGCATCATGTCAACTTCATTATGCTTTTATACATTTTAAATGCCTATTCATATTGAACAAAACATTAGGAGTTTATGCCAGATGCCAATTTACTGCCTTAAGTAAACTGTATATGAACCTTTGAAATGATTTCATATATAGCCAGAAGCCCAAACTACTTGAAAAGTCTTTGAGAAACTGTACACACTAAGAAGAGAGAAAAAAAAAATCTAAGAAAATTACCAATGCAATAACAAAGCAGTTGTCAAGAAATATCAGCGGGTATGTTTGTCTGAGTCTATGTACATCTGGGGGTGAGGGAGGGCTGGGTTGAAGAGAAGAAAAGATATCTGGTAGATCCTATTATTAATTTTAGGGTTTAAGATATCTCCCATTATTAATTTTGGGATTTAAATTAAGGCATTTCCCCCAATCTATTTCATAATGCCAACAGTTTTTTTTTTTTTTTTCCATTGTGAGATGTTCAGACTTTAGAAACATGGCAGAGAACATGTATCCAAACACATATATAAAGCTTTTTTTTTTTTTTTTTTTTGGTAACTTTGTAGTTGCTTTGAAGAACCAAGACTTAAAAGAATTGTCAGAAGAGCCGGGTTCAAATCCCAGCTCTGACACTGCACAGCCATGCAGCTATGATGCTCAGAGTATCGAAATGACGTGCTTACTTTCTAGGTCAGCATATTAAAGGATTAAAACACCTAGTACAGAGAGAATAAGTACTCTGTAAAGGTGTGTTTTGCTTTCTTAATAAGGTCATCAAAGAGCTTTTTTTTTGTTTGTTTTGGTTTAGTTTAGTTTAAAACATGTTAGTTTTATATTTTAGTTTCTAAAACATATTCTATGCAAGGAACCTTGATAGGTGCCAGAGAGAAAAGCAAGGTGGATCAAATATAAGCCTGTTCTCAAGAGTTTACAGGCTCCACAGTGAGAGGGAACATAAACACTCGTAATACAGTCATATTGGAAGGCAACACTGTGTCTGATCAAGTGGTTCTCCATCCTGGTTACATGACAGAGTTGCCTGTGCAGTGATGGTGAAGCATGCATTCTGAGGCTCCATGCCCCGGAGATTCTCATTGGATGGGACTGGGCGAGGGTCCGACATTTGCTTGTTTTTTAGGGCATCAAAGGTGATACCTACTACAAGATAATGTCTGTCTACAGTGTTTGCACTTCTACCAGTGGATCTCAGCCTGGCTACACATTGAAACCACCCAGGAAGGCTTTACAAGTCCCTATGTCCAAGGTGCACCCAACACCAGTAAAATAGGGACCTCTGAGACAGAGAGCTGCTGAGAGGATTAAGTGGAAGTGTATCCAAAGTGCCTGGGTATATGCCTGATACACAGTATATACTCAAAAAGTACGATCTTCATTAAGTAAAAAGTGTGTGCCATTGGAAAGGCGTAGAATGAAATCTTTGGGAGGTCAGGATAGGGAGAAAATACTTTCGACTGGATGGATCTAGAAGGCTACAAGAAACTGGCATTAAAATACATTGCAATACTATTTAATCATAGAATGGTGAAAAGGCTTCAAGGTGGATAAGGGCTGGGATGTAAAACAGAATAGAAACAGATACAGAAGAGAATCTGCTGGAAACACCCAGGGCTCCAGGAGCATTTCAACAGAGTGCCAGCAGAAGAGGCGGAGATGGGGCAAAGCAATCGAAATTAGTAATGGGACCTCGGAAGGAGCCTGAGTTTGAGTCTCTGTCATAGGAAGATTATGATGGTAGACTACATAGTAACTGGGAGTGCAGGAATCCTTGGCAAAAGGAGGAAAAAGATTTTCCTGTGGACATTTTGGATTTGAGTATCCAAGGATGATCCTGGGCCAGGTGTCCTGGGATAGTTAGAAAAAGGGATTGGGTGCTTAAGAAATGAGAGATGAAGTTATGCTTAAAGACTTGGTTGGCTTGGGCTTCATTTTTTTTTCTGGATGGAAGTGATATTTAAAACCAAGCAATTCAATGGAATTATCAACAGAGAAAACATGGATGAGAACAACAAAGGCATGCCCCCACACCCCAGCCCTTTGAGTACTGGAAGCCTAAAGCAACTTAACTTGTCTAAGTTGAGTTTCTCTTACTGTATAATGATTCCTTGTGCTTAAAAAGTGACCATTTCTGGAAACTCTAAGCCCCCTTTTCCCCACCCACAATTCCATTCTGACATAAAGGCCAAGCTTGCGACATGGTCACCAGGCCCAATGGTAACATCCCAAAGCATGGGATAGCTTTTTTGTACAGTTAATCAGGTGAATGAGAAATGATGTTGAATATAAGTACATAAGCCTACATACTAATATGATGTCAAGAACTGTGAAACTGTAACAATAATATAGTGATGTTAAACTGAAAGCAATCCCACGGAGTAGAAATAACATTGAATTGGGAAACAGAACAATTGATCTCATTTCTGGTTCTAGTGATTTTGGGCATGGCATCTAGCTTGACCAGGGCAGCATTTCCACAGTCAAAAAGTAAAAACGATCTTCATTAAGTAAAAAGTGTGTGCCATTGGAAAGGCGTAGAATGAAATCTTTGGGAGGTCAGGATAGGGAGAAAATACTTTCGACTGGATGGATCTAGAAGGCTACAAGAAACTGGCATTAAAATACATTGCAATACTATTTAATCATAGAATGGTGAAAAGGCTTCAAGGTGGATAAGGGCTGGGATGTAAAACAGAATAGAAACAGATACAGAAGAGAATCTGCTGGAAACACCCAGGGCTCCAGGAGCATTTCAACAGAGTGCCAGCAGAAGAGGCGGAGATGGGGCAAAGCAATCGAAATTAGTAATGGGACCTCGGAAGGAGCCTGAGTTTGAGTCTCTGTCATAGGAAGATTATGATGGTAGACTACATAGTAACTGGGAGTGCAGGAATCCTTGGCAAAAGGAGGAAAAAGATTTTCCTGTGGACATTTTGGATTTGAGTATCCAAGGATGATCCTGGGCCAGGTGTCCTGGGATAGTTAGAAAAAGGGATTGGGTGCTTAAGAAATGAGAGATGAAGTTATGCTTAAAGACTTGGTTGGCTTGGGCTTCATTTTTTTTTTTTTTCTGGATGGAAGTGATATTTAAAACCAAGCAATTCAATGGAATTATCAACAGAGAAAACATGGATGAGAACAACAAAGGCATGCCCCCACACCCCAGCCCTTTGAGTACTGGAAGCCTAAAGCAACTTAACTTGTCTAAGTTGAGTTTCTCTTACTGTATAATGATTCCTTGTGCTTAAAAAGTGACCATTTCTGGAAACTCTAAGCCCCCTTTTCCCCACCCACAATTCCATTCTGACATAAAGGCCAAGCTTGCGACATGGTCACCAGGCCCAATGGTAACATCCCAAAGCATGGGATAGCTTTTTTGTACAGTTAATCAGGTGAATGAGAAATGATGTTGAATATAAGTACATAAGCCTACATACTAATATGATGTCAAGAACTGTGAAACTGTAACAATAATATAGTGATGTTAAACTGAAAGCAATCCCACGGAGTAGAAATAACATTGAATTGGGAAACAGAACAATTGATCTCATTTCTGGTTCTAGTGATTTTGGGCATGGCATCTAGCTTGACCAGGGCAGCATTTCCACAGACATGAAATTGAAGATAAGGATCAGGTGCTGATACCTAAGGGTCTGGCTAAGTTCTAGAGAATTCATGCTCAGCGGAAGGGCTTTCAAGGCACTGCTTCCCTACCTTCCACTCCCCTGACAGCTCCAGGGTAAGGGCAGGAGCTTCTGGAGACAGCTGCTAGGTCATAAATGCAGGGTTGACTTTAAGACTTCATCAGTAGGGGTTTATGGGTCGTATCCGAGTTGGTGTCGTGCTTTGGTTTTGGCAGGTGACAGGTAAAAATTGCCTGTGTGTTCTAAAGGTTTGTCTTGGACTGGTCTTCAAGCTAATCTACAGACTTTCTTCAAAAGAGATTTCTGAGTGAAACGATGGTTGGCCCCGGAGCTCAAACCTCACCTTTCCTTTCACTGTTCTTGTTTTATCATAAAGAGCTGCGCAGAAATACTCCAGCCCGTATTTTCCTAAAGCCCTTCCACAGCACTGCCCAGGCACCAGCCACGGGGAAGCAGCGCTGATTTCTGAGCAGAAATCCCACCATGTTTGATAAAACGGTCCACATTAGCCTCATTTGACAGTCCCACGTTGAAGAAATCGTCGTCTGGCTTGTAGTTTTCTTCTCTGATTCAACAAGCACCTGTGCGTGCAGTCTGTGTCCGTGGAGTTGAGGACGAGTGTGGGAGTGTTCGCAAGCTTTGTTTCTTGGACACATATATATTTCTCTTCCTGCCGTATGCTCCGTTCTGTCGTCTGTTGGTGATAAACACTTAGATGTGCTCCACTAATATCTTCTCACTATAAACAAGCCCATCACAAAGACCTTGATAAAACCTCCCCTCTGTCGATCCTTCAGGAAAGAAAGCCCGTGACGGGAAAATACATCTGGAAGCTGTTCTCCATTCTTTTAGGAATAAATCTTACTGCCTAGTCCTAGGAAACATTTTCTTTATCAAAAGGAAGTATTATGTGCATTATTTTCCACATATAATGTAAAGTACAGAATAAGGGCTAGGCAAAGAGGGGAACCAAGAAGCTGCAGGCAGGGAAAAAAAACTCTGATTCCCTGGGTTTAGAGCATCTTCAGAGATTTTTTTTTTTCACTTGTCCTTTAAGGGAATCCAAATTTACCTTTAAATTAAGCTTCCTTCTGGCACTCTGGTCTTTTTTTCTTTTATTCCCCTGTAGAAGTCTGGTTTAGCATACAGAGCATCAAATCACCAGCTCGGGTGGGAGAGTCAGCTAATTATTTTTAAGTGACAGGGGCTCTGGTGGCCCGCAACCTGCTGAAAGATAAGGGCTTAGCCGGGTCTTCTGAATCTAAACATCTAGCCTACAGCCTAACAACTTAATCTAAACCAGCATGAGAGTGTCAACTTCATGTAAATTACTTCATGCAAATTTTTAGGGAGGAGGTTTTCCTGAATTTAGAGCATATCCTAGGTTGGAGAAGCTATCCACACAGGTTTCTCTGTCCCTATCTGTCTGACTCCTGACACTGAGGGCTTTGCACAAGGCCTGGAAAACAAAACAAAAACCATTTTAGCTGAGAACAGGTGCTTGTCCATAGAGACAGACACTAGGGGAAGAGGGCTCCCAGCTGAAGGAAGTGCCTTCGGGCCCTGTGAGAGGCAGGTGAGCAGCAGAGTGTTAGTTTCCTTCTCTTCCCACTATCTTGGATTTTATTTCTGGAAACTGACTGGCTTCTAGGAACCTTTGCCATCATTCACAATGAGACTTTAGCAACTGGAGATAAGAAAGGACAGAATGGATAAGTTCTCGTGCCGTAGTTGAGGACGAGTGTGGAGTGTTCGCAAGCTTTGTTTCTTGGACACATATATATTTCTCTTCCTGCCGTATGCTCCGTTCTGTCGTCTGTTGGTGATAAACACTTAGATGTGCTCCACTAATATCTTCTCACTATAAACAAGCCCATCACAAAGACCTTGATAAAACCTCCCCTCTGTCGATCCTTCAGGAAAGAAAGCCCGTGACGGGAAAATACATCTGGAAGCTGTTCTCCATTCTTTTAGGAATAAATCTTACTGCCTAGTCCTAGGAAACATTTTCTTTATCAAAAGGAAGTATTATGTGCATTATTTTCCACATATAATGTAAAGTACAGAATAAGGGCTAGGCAAAGAGGGGAACCAAGAAGCTGCAGGCAGGGAAAAAAAACTCTGATTCCCTGGGTTTAGAGCATCTTCAGAGATTTTTTTTTTTTCACTTGTCCTTTAAGGGAATCCAAATTTACCTTTAAATTAAGCTTCCTTCTGGCACTCTGGTCTTTTTTTCTTTTATTCCCCTGTAGAAGTCTGGTTTAGCATACAGAGCATCAAATCACCAGCTCGGGTGGGAGAGTCAGCTAATTATTTTTAAGTGACAGGGGCTCTGGTGGCCCGCAACCTGCTGAAAGATAAGGGCTTAGCCGGGTCTTCTGAATCTAAACATCTAGCCTACAGCCTAACAACTTAATCTAAACCAGCATGAGAGTGTCAACTTCATGTAAATTACTTCATGCAAATTTTTAGGGAGGAGGTTTTCCTGAATTTAGAGCATATCCTAGGTTGGAGAAGCTATCCACACAGGTTTCTCTGTCCCTATCTGTCTGACTCCTGACACTGAGGGCTTTGCACAAGGCCTGGAAAACAAAACAAAAACCATTTTAGCTGAGAACAGGTGCTTGTCCATAGAGACAGACACTAGGGGAAGAGGGCTCCCAGCTGAAGGAAGTGCCTTCGGGCCCTGTGAGAGGCAGGTGAGCAGCAGAGTGTTAGTTTCCTTCTCTTCCCACTATCTTGGATTTTATTTCTGGAAACTGACTGGCTTCTAGGAACCTTTGCCATCATTCACAATGAGACTTTAGCAACTGGAGATAAGAAAGGACAGAATGGGGATAAGTGGATGCCTCAAGGCAGAGGTGAGATTGAGGGGAGTGGGAGGTCCTGGGGGAAATTAGGTCTGGGCGAGGAGCAGGTAAAGACCTATGCCTCTTCCAGGGCCAGAGAAGAGGCAGCCGTGGAGAGGTGGTCATGGAGTGTCGTCATCAACTAGGGCTGGAGGCGCTGATCAACTCAGGAACCACACAGTTGTAGGAGACTTGCTGGGAGTTTGTCCTTAAGAATTTACCTAATATCAGGGCTCTTAGCACTTAAGGCTAGAGGACCAGCCAGAACTAGAGAGAGTTTTAGATGGGCTCAACTCGTAAGGGCAGCTCTGGCAGTGGAGAAGAAAGGAGGGGAGGCTGGGTATAAGAGACATGCCCAGGCCAAAGTTAAGAAAGACCCACAGGAGCGAGGGTAGAAGCACAGCAATTAGAAAGTGTGAATTCCCGGGGTGTCCGTTTGGTTTGACTGGAGAAGAGGTGAGCCAGACGGACGATGTAGCTTGTACACCACCGGCTGGTGCTTAGTCTGATGACTGAAAAGATGCACCAGGGTTGGGCTGCTGAAGTGCACAGACCTAAAGCTGTAGGCAAAGGCATTCCCACCTCTGGAAAGCAGAGGAAGGAAGGAAACTAGGGGCTAATTTCTCTGTTCTCACTGAGACCCTAAGGTCCTGTAGGCAAAGACTCATGATACAGAAACATGAGAAAGGGCATAGTCCTCCTCTTACAGACTGGAGTCAACTCGCTCAGCCCTCTACACAAATAAATAAATGCGCCTGGCACCCAGGAGAAACGTATTTTGCTCTTTAATTGGAAAGCCTGTGATACCCAATGCTGATATCAGGGATTTATTTAAAACCCCAAACCCTCTAGGGTGAATAGTTTTTAAATTTGAACATGCACAAGAGTCATCTGGAGAGCTGGTCCCAGGGCGGAAATACAGACGCAGAGATAGAGGGCAGACCTGTGGACACCAAGGCAGGGCTGGGGTGGGGGGAAACGGGGAGTGAGGGGAGGGAAAGGTTAACTGGGAGCTTAGTTTTGACATAAATATACTACCATGTGTAAAGTAGATAGCTAGTGGGACCTCAGGGTCTAGCATGGGGAGCTCAGCTCAGCGGGAGGGAGAGGATGTATGTGTACATAGAGCTGATCCACTTTGTTGTACAGCAGAAACTAACATGACATTGTAAAACAATTATACTCCAATTAAAAAAAAACAAGAAAAATGTGAATTCCAAAGTCCTATCCCCCAAATTTTGGATTTGGATTCTTTAAAGCTAGAAGGGAAGGGAGGAATATGCATGCCACCCAGCATTGCAAGGTTTTCTTGAAAAAAATTTATTTATTTATTTGGCTGCATCAGGTCCTAGTTTTGACACTCAGAATCTTCAACCTTCATTTCAGCGGGTGATATCTTTTATTGGTTGTGGCATGTGGGAGCTAGTTCCCTGACCAGGGATCGAACCCTAGGCCCCTTGCATGGGGAGAGGGGCGGAGACCTAGCCACTGGGTCACCAGAGGAATCCTGCACGTGCTGCTTTGATGCTGGTGGTCAGCAGATTTAAGTCCTGCTTTAAGGGCGATGGGCCATTGGTCCATCCAGCAGCAGTATCCTCTTTTACCCAGAGCTGAATGGATCTAGACATCCTAGAAAGATGACCCAGAGGCTCTTTACAGACTGCTTCTCCTCAACGAGCAGAGAAAGATGAACATACATTGATAGTGATCAAGACTGAAAAAAACCCTCCTCTAGAAACAACCCCTAGTCTCCGTTCTCTGGAAGTGGAATATCAGCCCATGATAAGCAGAAATCCTGGGCAGATGTGGAATCAGGGCGTGTTTTCTGTGCACAGGGCTGCCTGAGGGAGGATCTGGGAGCCCTGTCAAGGCCCCTTTATTTGTGGGCTGCGCGGTTGTGCCCCCACGCCCCTTGGGAGAGGTGGAGCTCTGCCAGTCTCCTCTCTAGCCCAGCTTGCCCCTGGCTTTGCTCCTGATTAATTCAGAGGAATCCTGGGAGGTTAACTCTTAATTTGATGGCTCCAGTGGGGAGCTTGAGAGATCAGTGGTAATTTATCACCCTCAGTTTTTTTTTTTTTTAATGTATAAACATTTTCCAAGGCAACACATAATAAATTATTTTTAAAATCCACATTTAAAAAACGTTAGCTACAGCATTCTTTTCTTACATGACTGTATCCTCCAAACATAGCAATTACTTCTCATCCATCTCTGTTAACAAACTTCAAATATGTAACATAAAAAATGTAACTACAGTTATAGCCTCAGAGTCTCCAAGTGTGGCCAGGCTCCATATTTGTTTCCTATTCCTTTCGGAGAAAACAGTCTTTCTTCTACCAGTGATACAATTTTTTATTGGGGTAGTTTAACTAAGCTGAAGAGATTTCCTTAACGAGATTATGTAAATGTATGCCACGGCTATAAACCACATTTTCTCAGAGAGGGGAACATTTCAAATATCATTTAATCAAACAGGACCATGGGTAGAAACACCTCTATAAATTGTTAAGGGGCAAAGCAAGAAGGCTGAACTCTACACATCTGATCAAATTTCGTTTTATTCAGTTACTTTATTAAAGTCTCCCAGAGAAGGACAGAGAGCCGCTGTACCTCGGTGGAGGGCAGCATTTTTATTTCTCTGAACCTTGACGTGTGTGGAGGGGTATCACCCTTCATGGTGTCCAGAGGTCCCTTGTAGCTCAGTGCTGCTGGCTTGAGGGTAGAGAAGCAGTTCTCAGTGGAACAGACTGCAATTGTATTATTAACAACATTAAAAAGAAAAAAATAAAAAAAAGATTTTGAACTAGTCTTCAGCTTAGTGATTCTGCACCTTCTGCCAAAACACTCTTATCATGTTATATCTTTTCTGTGGGACTCATGAGCTCCTATTAGGAAAGACATAATTCAGATACTTGCTGTTTTCTAGCCTTGTTGAATTCTCTATCCTTGTTCCATTCATCTTTGTTAAAGGCCTGTTTTACTTAAATTTCTTGAGTTTAATGGCATGTCTTGTTCCAAGTTAGTCTTCTACACCTTTGTTTCTCTTGAGTTTGCTAACAGAATGTGTACTACTATGAATACCCACTCTAATCTGCAACAAATGGCCAAAGTCGGCTGTGAACTGTACTTCTCTGTGTGCAGAGAGTAGCTCCAGAGGGCTCTCTGCTCTGCTGAGAAAGGTTAAGGCATCCTGACTCTGTCCCCTCCACCTGGCCTGAGGATCTGCAGGAGAATAAATGATTGCATTTTGATAAGAAGGAAGAACCTGCAGAGGAAAGCTTTAAGATAGGGCGTCAGCTCCCCCTCTCTTCCTCAGTTGCAGGGGATACAGAATTAAAGCCAGTTGTCCACGTGGAAGGGCAACTCTGCTGTCTTGGAAGCAGAAGTGTTTTTTAAGCAGCTGTTCCCCTTAAAGGGGAAATGCACACATAAGAGTACTTGCCTTTCTGATAATTAAAAAACAAAAAAGACTGAACACACACAGATGGGTCCTAAATATTGTGAAACAATGAAAGTTCCAACATGCCCCAAATTTAGACATGAAACTCCTTAAAGGATCAAACCTAAATACCATCCTTTCCCAGGAGGCTATCATAGGCAGCTGGAATTCTTCAGGAACACAAGCACAAGGAATTCTCTTCAGCTAGGCAATGTAGGTCCAAATAGGTGTGCAGAAGGAAGAGCGCATAGTTGGAGCCAAGGGGCCTTGCTTTAGCGAGGGGTCTCCTTTCTCTGCATCAATTTCCTCACTGGGAAACCAAGTGGGCTTAACTACATGGGGTCTGAGACCCTTCCTTGCTGTGGTATCTGTTCAATCTGGAATGTTTAAACATGAAGCTTTGACCCATCATCAAAGCCCTAAACCTCTAGAACTTTCCGTCTATATTATCTTGGTTCCATTTTTTGCGAGGCCTGGAGGTCCTGTGTTAGGCATTGATTCGCAAAGGACATGTTCTGAGGTGTTTTCTCAGCCTGCTCTCCACAGGCGATAGCTGGTATTTTATAAAGTTGCTTCATTCCGTCCAAACTTTCATCCTTAATGAAAGCAGTTTCTAGGAATGGTGGGCCCCTCGAAATGTCTTGCTTTATGGAGTGAATGAGTCCAGTCCCTGTCCTCTGGGTGTGTGGCATCCCAGAGAGACCGTGGATGCTGAGGCTGGGGGCGCCACACTGACTGTCTCGTGTCTCTGCCCATCTTACAGTTGTGGAGACTGAGGCTCGGTGAGGTGAAATGTCTTGCCCAAGGACACACAGTCCCTGCATGGCAGACGCAGGAAGAAAAGTGAAGGCTCTTCATCTCCAGCCCAGGAACCCCTCTAGTCACCCGTGCATTTCAGAGGGGATATTCTCATCCACTTTCCCCTTTTGTTTTCCCCCAAAGCGTTTCTATGTCTCTCTAAATAACTCCATGAAAACTTAGGATTTTAACCTTCAAAAGACCCTGTGGCACTGACGCGGGCTGTTATCCGTTCAGCATATGCAATTCAAAATGCTCATATGACTTCTGTACGTGTCACCAGCTCATTTGCTGCATTTGGTTTATTCAGCCATGATTAGAGATAGTCATTTACAGTCACACATTTGGAAACTCTTTAACAAGCTTCTAGCAGTTTCCTGCCAGAGCTGTTGAAATAGATGAGGGTGTGGTATCCGCTGTTCTCTCCCTCCCTCCTGATGATCCCTGCTCTGGGTAAGTCTTTACTCGAACTTCCATTTCGTAGAAACGCTTTTTAAAGAGACCACAACCTGGAGATGCACACATCCCAGAGCCGATAAGTCATCCTTTCAGGAAGACTGACTTAAAAAATCAAAATGGAAACCACTACACTATATAACCTGAGAAGTTCCCTGAAAAAAAAAAAAAAATCCTCCTCCCTCTTTTCATTTTAAAGAATACTTTTTGAAGTAATTGGCACAAAGACTGTTCTGGTACAGATTGCTGCAAGTGTGCTCTTGGCAAGAACATCATAAGCACTAGAAAAACTTTAATATGTTCGAGAAGCCAAATACAAACTGACACCAGGAACTCAAGTGTGGGAACAAACAAGGGGAAAAAAAGAGAGCATCTCAATTTAATACAAACCTACATACAAAGGGACCAATTTCTCCGATTCATGGTTTAGCATACAATGCAGCGGTCCTCTGAGCGAATACAGAATAGTTCTACATAAGAAATTAAAATGATCAATTCCAGGGAATTTCTCAAGAGTCCTTTTGATATGTAATAATGCAACTAGGGTGCCTAAGAAAGCCAGACATCAGTGCGTTAAGTGACACCAGGTTGGAATCTGTTTAGGAAAGGAGGGCTGAAACTTGAAGACGCAGCTCTTTGATTTGACCTCTGGAGCAGAGCCTCTGCAGGGAAACTCAAAATGAATAGCGTTACCCCTGCCTGTAACCTTGCTTTCCAGGTCTTTAAAATATAAGTTTGGATACATGTAACTCAGGGGGTGGAAATCATTCTAGAAGTGTCTCCTGCATGTCACAGAATGGGAAGAATTGTGGACTTTAGCACTCTGCAGGATACGGGAGAGTTTTTATTCTCTTTATGCCATTGAATGTAAGACGAGAACTATTAAACATTTTTTTCCTTCCTCAACTTATCATCTTCTCTATTTTATGGTAAGGATTCAAGGATTTGGGGATTTTCTGCGTCTTTCTCCACCACATTTCAAATTTATCCCTGATTGTGACCAACACTTATTTTTACCCTGAAACTGAAAAGATGGCTCTATTTTCACAGTCCTGCCAAGTAAGATTTCTCCTGCAACCCCCTGGAGTTCAAACGTGCTGTAGTTTTTTTTTTTTTTTTTCTTGGGGAACGTTTGAAGTCCCCTTTAAAAATAATGCCTGGAGGATATTTTTCCCTAATACCATTTAAAGAAACTTGAAAGCATATGGCTCTCGAAGCGCACGGGGTTCTAATGAAGTAATCAGCAATACTGCTCGTATGCAGACTTGCACCAGGAGCGATCCTCCCCAGCCCGCATCTGTCTTCAGCATGAAGTAAAATCCTGCAGAAACCCCTTTTCCTCCACCCGCCCTGTAAAGGTTTAGTGCACCAGGGTTATCAAGCGATGACTTGCAACCTCAGAAGGAGGGAAGGTGGTAGAGAGGTGGTATCCAGATGAGAACTGTCAGCGGCAAAGCAAATCAATCTAGTCGCTTGTAAGGCAACATGAGACAGACATTCCCAGGTCCTGCAGCCTCCCTTCATAGCATGGGAGGAGAAAATAAAGTTTCTTTATAGGGTTCTATTTGATGTAGTCCCTCTAGCTCTGCCATTACCTTAGGTGATTCTCCACACAGTCAGCCAAGACTAAATAAAACAAAAACATGGGATATTAATGCACTTTCCCTGGAACTGGCAAGAACATGCTGTTCCCCTGCAGTTTTGCAGTGGATTCTCTAAATCCATCACAATTAAAATCCCACTTCTTCAGACACAACCTCATTAGCGCTGAAATATCACATCTTGAGCTATTTCTTTGGGATTTTAGCAAAACAAGGAATGATTCTTTTGATTATAGGAGTGACTTGTGCTATCATGACTGCCAAGTAAGTATGCAACTGTTTAAAAAGAACCAGAATCAGCACTTGATTTTTTTTTTTTTTTGAATGTCTGCCTTGGTGTAACCGCATCCGTTCACCCATAGCCTCTCCTGCTCCATAGCAACGGGGAGGAGAGGAATACGGTGAGCAGCGGGTGGGGTCTTACTCTTTCCACGTCTGTCACTGGTCAGATAATGCTTCTCAGATGTCCAGATGCTCCCACAGCGTTTGGTGTACCTCATCCTCACTTACATGATTTCATTCCTTCCACAAGTATTGCTGACGTAGGTCTGTTGTGGGCATGGTTCTTGGCTGGGAGGTGACAACAAGGAAAAGGATGCACAACAAGGAAAAGTGATGAGATCTGAGAAGTGTTTCTGGCTGCTGGCAATGGCTGCTCTGGGAACTGACGTGGAGGCAGGAAGACCAAATAGGAAGCTCTTCTGCGGAGGTCCTGGTAGGGGAGAAGACAGTGGCCCAGGAGGACTGATGGGAAGTAGTCGGTTGTGGATTTTGAAATTAGAGTTGATGGAATTTGCTGATATGTTCAAGGTGGGTCTGAGGTCGAGGGTGGACTCAAAGGATGCTCCTAAGCTTTGGCCCAGAGCCCCAGGATGGAGGATGGTGCCATTTACTGGAGTGGAAAGCGCTGGTGGATGGCAAAACATTTTGAGGGGTGGCTTTTGTTCTGTTAAGATTGAGGCATTGTCAACATCCAAGTGAAGATTCAGTTGGACATAGCAGTTTAGATGCATTTCTTTAGTCACATTCTTTTCACACTTAAATCATAGATCTTCGATATGCCAAAACAAATAGTTCTAGAATTTTTACACATATCCTTTATGATAAATGCTGTTGGCAATTGAGGGAATTAGTGATGTGCCTGATCCAATCCTTGGTTTTTCTGGTCCACATCTTGAGAGCCCAAGGGGGGAATATCCTGACAAAACCCATCATTGAGTCAAGACTAAAGAAAAGAAGCAGCTGGCCAGGTAAACAACAAGAAAAATGCTCCAAGTTATAAAGCCTGTGAAGCCTGCAGATACTTCCACAAGACAAATTATATCCTTTCCTTTTCTTTAAGTATCACTTCCAAAGCATCTGTGTTTTCAAGTAAGGAGACACATTTCACAATCCAGGCCAGGAAATGGAATCCAGGTATCCTAGGCCATGTTTAATCCCAGATAGGAAAGTATAGAAGGGCTTCCCTGGTCACTCAGCTGGTAAAGAATTAGCTTGCAAGGCAAGAGACCCTGCGTATGATTCTTGGGTCAGAAAGATCCCCTGGAGAAAGGGATAGGCTACCCACTCCAGTATTCTTGGATATCCCTGGTGGCTCAGAATCTCCCTGCAATACAGGAGACCTGGGTTTGATCCCTGGGTTAGGTATATCCCCTGGAGAAGGGAAAGGGTACCACAGAAAGTATGGAAGGCACTGACTTTAAGAAGACGTGAATTTAACATGCTAAGAAGGCAACCACTCTCCCTTGGTCGTGCTGTGCCCACTTTGTCTGATCTCTGGAAGACATCTGAATGTCTGACCAGGAGAAAAGGTACAGAAGTTACTCCTGGCATAAGACTGGAAAATACTTAGAAAGCATGGGTCCCCATAGCCAGGGCTCTCCTTTCAAAAACACCTGCATGGAGTGCTCTGGGTGGTGTACTTCCCCAAAGCAGTGACCTTCTAGAGCGACCAGAGGACTGTTGTTTGTATTTGATTTCCTTAATCCTGCTAAAGCATCCAAGGCGGCTTAGGTGGTAATTTATTTATAAGAAATTATAATAAATTCCCAGCAATTTGAGTGCTGTGTAAAAAGTGGGAGGCAGATTGTACAGAGGCAGGATAGCCAAACGTAGAAATAAGTATTATGATAATTTTTTGGTTTATCTACCCTTGGAATCAATTTTGTCATTTTTAATTGACCAATTTTCCCTTGTTTGCTTAACAATTTATTAATTGATTGCTATGCTCATGCAATTAATTCAAAAGCTGGCAAGTTTAATGCAGAAAAATTAATTTTCTTTTACCAACATGCCACTTAAAATATATTTTTGGAAGCCTGGGTTACCAGAAAATTACCTTCAAATTAATCAACAAGGAAATTAGATGGTAGTGTCCCTTGACATCTGTCAATCCAAAATATGTCAGTTTCTTCCTTTTGTTTGGATGGGATTTCTCTGCTGAGTAAGGGATTAAAAAAAAAGCCCTGATACTAAAGCAAACATACTCTGCATCTTAAGAGGCAGAGAAAGGGAAGCAGTTTCTTTATATGAATTTTTGTTTTTGTTTAGTCACTCAGTCGTATCCAATTCTTTGCAACCCCATGGACTGTATCCCACCAGGCTCCTCAGCCCATGGGATTCTCCGGGCAACAATATTATAGCAGATTGCCATTAGCTTCTCCAGAGGATCTTCCCAGATCCAGGGATCAAGCCCTGTCTTCTGCACTTTCCAGGTGACACAGTGGTAAAGAATTCACTTGCCAATGCAGGATACACAGGTTCAAGAAGCTTGAACAGTAAGAATCAACATGTTTGATTTTGGAATAAAATTCAGAGCCCTTAGCCTTCATGAAAGTTTTGTGACCACTTAATCTGAATGTTTATAACCTCATTTTCCGTAACTTCTCTCCCGAGACTCCAAATGCTTCGCACACCACCTCTTAGATCAGGACTTCCTCTGCTGTCCCCCTCCATCATGAACATACTATTCATTTGTCAAGATCTGTGTCAAATCTCTTCTCCTCCTCTTTGGCTTCTCCAGCCCAAAGTTGTCCACCTTCCTTTGAATTTCTTCTGTTATTTCTACTTCCCAGTCAGCCCTAGAGATGTAGACCTGGGACTATTTTTTCCCTCGTCCTTATCTCTGTCTCTTGTGCACAGAGTGTGTCTTATTTCTCTGTCTACCTCAGAGAACACAGACCAAGTGGAAGGTCCTCAACTGATGAGTATCCACTTGTCAGCCACTTGTCAGTTGAGGACCTTCCACTTGGTCTGTGTCCTGTGAAAGCCCTCTGTCCCTACCTACTTTGCTTCTTTTGATCCTCTAAAGGAGGTAGAGCTGGTATTTCTATTTTATAGATAAGGAACTGGAGGCTGCAGGGATGAAGTCTCTGTGATTCCACAGCTAAGATACAGCTCTGACGGTCCTCCGGGTTCAGTACTCCTGCATCTCCTGCCCTCCCAGTTCCTGTTTTGATCCAGCTGAGGAGTCTAGAATTGTCCAGTCCTCTCTTATGCTTGAAAAACTTTCAGAATGAAATTGTTTTTAGAGAAGATATATACTGGTAAGGTTCCCCTTGGGATTAATTACTCTTGGAATACAACTAGTTACTTCAAGAAGCCACCCTGTTGGAACGACAGGAAATGTCCAGTGAGTCTGGCTGATTCTTGCCCTGAAGAGCACCCTTATTTCTTTTCAGAGAACATAAAGTATGTTAGTAGTCATTGACTCTGGCATCGAAATACTTGATTTCAATGCAAAGAGCAATATATATGATTCAATTCACAGTTAGAGGATCTTCCCAGATCCAGGGATCAAGCCCTGTCTTCTGCACTTTCCAGGTGACACAGTGGTAAAGAATTCACTTGCCAATGCAGGATACACAGGTTCAAGAAGCTTGAACAGTAAGAATCAACATGTTTGATTTTGGAATAAAATTCAGAGCCCTTAGCCTTCATGAAAGTTTTGTGACCACTTAATCTGAATGTTTATAACCTCATTTTCCGTAACTTCTCTCCCGAGACTCCAAATGCTTCGCACACCACCTCTTAGATCAGGACTTCCTCTGCTGTCCCCCTCCATCATGAACATACTATTCATTTGTCAAGATCTGTGTCAAATCTCTTCTCCTCCTCTTTGGCTTCTCCAGCCCAAAGTTGTCCACCTTCCTTTGAATTTCTTCTGTTATTTCTACTTCCCAGTCAGCCCTAGAGATGTAGACCTGGGACTATTTTTTCCCTCGTCCTTATCTCTGTCTCTTGTGCACAGAGTGTGTCTTATTTCTCTGTCTACCTCAGAGAACACAGACCAAGTGGAAGGTCCTCAACTGATGAGTATCCACTTGTCAGCCACTTGTCAGTTGAGGACCTTCCACTTGGTCTGTGTCCTGTGAAAGCCCTCTGTCCCTACCTACTTTGCTTCTTTTGATCCTCTAAAGGAGGTAGAGCTGGTATTTCTATTTTATAGATAAGGAACTGGAGGCTGCAGGGATGAAGTCTCTGTGATTCCACAGCTAAGATACAGCTCTGACGGTCCTCCGGGTTCAGTACTCCTGCATCTCCTGCCCCTCCCAGTTCCTGTTTTGATCCAGCTGAGGAGTCTAGAATTGTCCAGTCCTCTCTTATGCTTGAAAAACTTTCAGAATGAAATTGTTTTTAGAGAAGATATATACTGGTAAGGTTCCCCTTGGGATTAATTACTCTTGGAATACAACTAGTTACTTCAAGAAGCCACCCTGTTGGAACGACAGGAAATGTCCAGTGAGTCTGGCTGATTCTTGCCCTGAAGAGCACCCTTATTTCTTTTTCAGAGAACATAAAGTATGTTAGTAGTCATTGACTCTGGCATCGAAATACTTGATTTCAATGCAAAGAGCAATATATATGATTTCAATCACTAAACGCTTTCACAGTTGGCTACTATTAATACTAGAAAACGAACAGCAGCAACGAAAGTGAGCACTGTCTTTATGCAGCCTGATCACATCAACAGTGGATTCACGCCACTTCCATGATCCCTCTCCCAGGGCCTCCCACAGCCCCCACCATGAGGATGGAGCCATGGCCCTGACTTCTAGATGTTTCCTCCTGCTCTTAAGAGCAACTTCCTGTCCTGTATCCTCCTCAGAAGTAACATGGTTAATCTAAGACTTCTATTAATATTAAAACAGCCTCTCTTCACAAAAATATATGCACCAAGACCAGAAATAAAATGGGGAAAAGCTCAATTTCTAGGGATAAACATGAGCTAAGCCAATATCTTCTGAAATGCTAAAACCCTACACTTTACAGTTGTAATCCAATAAGGATACTATTGGATATTAACAGAGACTTGGAGTTTTCAGAACATTTTTACCCATGTTAACCTCATCATAACTCTACGATATTTCAGAAGGGGTACTATTATTTGCTTTTAACAGACTCGGGAGGCTAAATGAGTTCCCTAAGATGAAATGCATACTAACAGCAAGTGAAAGTGAAAATGTTAGTTGTTCATTCATGTCCGACTCTTACCAAATAGCAAAACCAGGACCAGAACCTACATAGGTTAATTTTAAGTCCATAGCTTAGTACATTCTACTCAAAAGTTGATGCTGAAGGAGGTCAGGGATGAAGTCTCTGTGATTCCACAGCTAAGATACAGCTCTGACGGTCCTCCGGGTTCAGTACTCCTGCATCTCCTGCCCTCCCAGTTCCTGTTTTGATCCAGCTGAGGAGTCTAGAATTGTCCAGTCCTCTCTTATGCTTGAAAAACTTTCAGAATGAAATTGTTTTTAGAGAAGATATATACTGGTAAGGTTCCCCTTGGGATTAATTACTCTTGGAATACAACTAGTTACTTCAAGAAGCCACCCTGTTGGAACGACAGGAAATGTCCAGTGAGTCTGGCTGATTCTTGCCCTGAAGAGCACCCTTATTTCTCTTTCAGAGAACATAAAGTATGTTAGTAGTCATTGACTCTGGCATCGAAATACTTGATTTCAATGCAAAGAGCAATATATATGATTTCAATCACTAAACGCTTTCACAGTTGGCTACTATTAATACTAGAAAACGAACAGCAGCAACGAAAGTGAGCACTGTCTTTATGCAGCCTGATCACATCAACAGTGGATTCACGCCACTTCCATGATCCCTCTCCCAGGGCCTCCCACAGCCCCCACCATGAGGATGGAGCCATGGCCCTGACTTCTAGATGTTTCCTCCTGCTCTTAAGAGCAACTTCCTGTCCTGTATCCTCCTCAGAAGTAACATGGTTAATCTAAGACTTCTATTAATATTAAAACAGCCTCTCTTCACAAAAATATATGCACCAAGACCAGAAATAAAATGGGGAAAAGCTCAATTTCTAGGGATAAACATGAGCTAAGCCAATATCTTCTGAAATGCTAAAACCCTACACTTTACAGTTGTAATCCAATAAGGATACTATTGGATATTAACAGAGACTTGGAGTTTTCAGAACATTTTTACCCATGTTAACCTCATCATAACTCTACGATATTTCAGAAGGGGTACTATTATTTGCTTTTAACAGACTCGGGAGGCTAAATGAGTTCCCTAAGATGAAATGCATACTAACAGCAAGTGAAAGTGAAAATGTTAGTTGTTCATTCATGTCCGACTCTTACCAAATAGCAAAACCAGGACCAGAACCTACATAGGTTAATTTTAAGTCCATAGCTTAGTACATTCTACCAAAAAGTACTATTTACAAGATTATTTTGGTATTAGTTATTACATGTATGGGGCTTCCCTAGTAGCTCAGCAGTAAAGAATTGGCCTGCAATGCAGGAGATACAGGCCTAACCCTAGGGTCAGGAAAACCCCCTGGAGGAGGGCATGACAACTCACTCCAGTATTCTTGCCTGGGAAAACCTCATGGACAGAGGAGTCTGGTTGGCTAAAGTCCATGGGGTTGCAAAGAGTCAGACATGATTGAATTGACTGAGCATACTCAGGCATTGCATATGATGCTTATAAATATCTGTGTTGATAATTACTTTCAGCTTTTAATAATTTTTACTGATTTGTTTGGTAGCTCTAGTGTGCAAACATACACACACTATATATTGTATGAATATTATGTAACTGATAGCTGTAGGGAGTTTAGATTTCAATGACATGTGTGACTCAATTTCTGTACATACATTTTAGTCTCCAATTAATATTTTTTGGCCTCTTTTATTGGTTTTTTAAATTTATTTACTTTCATCTATCTTTTTTTGGCCTGTGTGGGCCTCCCATTGCAGTGGCCTCTCTCTTTGCAGAGCACTGACTCTGGGGGAACATGTACTTTAGAGTGCTGGCTCGTAATTGGACACACCCATCCAGCTGCTCCACTGCACATGGGATCTTCCTGGACCAGGGATCAAACCAGTGCCCCTTGCACTGCGAGGTGGACTCTCGACCCACTGGACCACCAGGGAAGCCCTCCAATTAATTTTTATACAACTCACCAAATGGATTCTGTGGTAGTCTTCACCAGTCATAAATATGCCTACTGAATTGTCTAGTTGTTTTGGAAAGACATATATAACAACATCTCTATCTATCCACAGGCCCAGTTCCTTATCTCCTTCTGTCTCATAGAAGAAACTGAAAACAGTTCTGGGAGTTCACCAGCATTCAGTCCTTTAATGATTCTGATTTTCTAAGTGATATGTTCAAATTCCAACATGAGCACTAGAAATAACAGATTGCACCAAATTAGAAGTAGCACAGAGTTATGGCTCACTGCAGAACCATCAGGCACAGCTTGGAAGCAAGTCCTTCTCTATGAATGGAGCTAAAATAATTCACAATTTTCTGAAACTCATTATTATCGCCTACTCATTTCTGAAAAAGGATTCAAGGCAGGATGTCGCATCTCTCTCACTGTGATGCTGTTGGCCTGCTCCTGTACTCTGTGCCCATTCCAATAGTGCTAATAGTAACAAACGATACATACAAGGAATGGTTTTTTTGTCAGGTTTCCTTTGGAGCTTGAAAGGTTTTTTTGTCAGGTTTCCTTTGGAGCTCCACTCTGGGCCTGGTATACCCTGTGGTGTTGCCCAGTACCCAATTCTGCAGTTGGCTCTGGACTTCACCATTTGGCTAACTCTGATGCTAAGTTGCTTTAGTTGTGTCTGACTCTTTGCAGCCCCACGGACTGTAGCCCACCAGACTCCTCTGTCGATGGGATTCTCCAGGCAAACGCTCGGAAGTGGGTTGCCATTTACTTCTCCAGGGGATCTTCCTGACCCAGGGATCGAACCTGTGTCTCCTGCGTTGCAGGTGGATTCTTTACCCCTGAGTCACCGGGAAAGCCCAACCTAAAGACTTGCCCTGCTGTAGCTTTGATGAGCTACACACAGCAGTGAATAATTCCCCAAACAAATAGCCCAGTGAGAAATGTGCATGTTTCAGGAAGCCCCACATGGTCTGTTAAGTCAGTCCTTCCTCACAGTAGTCAAACACGACATCTATGGACCTTTAAGCTCTACAGTCCTGTTTCTGAAGAGGGAATGGGAAAATCTATCTATCTGTCTATCTATATGGAAAGAATCTCAAAAGAATTTATGGTATTTGTCTGTGGGTCACATGGACAGTGAGAATGCTTCATCGTTCTCTGAGATGAAGTGTCTATTTGTGTCTCTGTCTGTTTTTGAAAACTCAGTGGGAAGGGGATGGGGACATAGACTCTTGGATTGACATGAAAACAGTTCTGGGAGTTCACCAGCATTCAGTCCTTTAATGATTCTGATTTTCTAAGTGATATGTTCAAATTCCAACATGAGCACTAGAAATAACAGATTGCACCAAATTAGAAGTAGCACAGAGTTATGGCTCACTGCAGAACCATCAGGCACAGCTTGGAAGCAAGTCCTTCTCTATGAATGGAGCTAAAATAATTCACAATTTTCTGAAACTCATTATTATCGCCTACTCATTTCTGAAAAAGGATTCAAGGCAGGATGTCGCATCTCTCTCACTGTGATGCTGTTGGCCTGCTCCTGTACTCTGTGCCCATTCCAATAGTGCTAATAGTAACAAACGATACATACAAGGAATGGTTTTTTTGTCAGGTTTCCTTTGGAGCTTGAAAGGTTTTTTTGTCAGGTTTCCTTTGGAGCTCCACTCTGGGCCTGGTATACCCTGTGGTGTTGCCCAGTACCCAATTCTGCAGTTGGCTCTGGACTTCACCATTTGGCTAACTCTGATGCTAAGTTGCTTTAGTTGTGTCTGACTCTTTGCAGCCCCACGGACTGTAGCCCACCAGACTCCTCTGTCGATGGGATTCTCCAGGCAAGAATACTACAGTGGGTTGCCATTTCCTTTATCAGGGGATCTTCCGGACCCAGGGATCAAACCTGCATCTCCTGCGTTGCAGGTGGATTCTTTACCACTGAGTCACCGGGAAAGCCCAACCTAAAGACTTGCCCTGCTGTAGCTTTGATGAGCTACACACAGCAGTGAATAATTCCCCAAACAAATAGCCCAGTGAGAAATGTGCATGTTTCAGGAAGCCCCACATGGTCTGTTAAGTCAGTCCTTCCTCACAGTAGTCAAACACGACATCTATGGACCTTTAAGCTCTACAGTCCTGTTTCTGAAGAGGGAATGGGAAAATCTATCTATCTGTCTATCTATATGGAAAGAATCTCAAAAGAATTTATGGTATTTGTCTGTGGGTCACATGGACAGTGAGAATGCTTCATCGTTCTCTGAGATGAAGTGTCTATTTGTGTCTCTGTCTGTTTTTGAAAACTCAGTGGGAAGGGGATGGGGACATAGACTCTTGGATTGACATGACACATCACCTGTCCACACTCCACCGAGGCCTTGGCCTCCGTGGACTCATATTATCACCCCGGAGCCAACAGTCTGGGCCTGATCCCAGCCCACTGGCCCGCCTAACATTCCCCACTCTAGCTTCAATACCTGCCCACTGCACCCCACCCCACCGCCAGCCTCTAAGCATCCCCTGAAAGTGAGGACAGAGAGGAGAGGAAGCTCGAATGAACAAAGGCCCTCCTTGGTGGGTGAAATGTGTCTTTCATGTCATCCTTTTCTATGTCACTCTCCCTGCACCTGCTGCCTAAAGTCTTTCTACCCTGCTCTCTCTCTGCTGGCACCCGTGACCCCTAACCACACTCTGTGCCATCCCCACACTCTGCTTGTTCCTTTAGTACTCACTTGTAAAGAACATCAGAGAAAAGAAGAGCCCTTTAATAGCAGCTAGCACTGTGTTACTGCACCACACACCACTGCTGCCTCTGCTTCTTTCATTCACCCTTCTTTCTCTGGCCTCTCTGTACCCCCCAGTAGAGGTCTGGGGGCAGCTCTGAATGCTATTTCCTAAACAGACACAGTTACCAACTCCAGAGTAGCCAATTTTCCTCTTTCCAAAAGTCTGAACTGACAAGAGAGATACCTTCACCCTTGGGAGGCTCCTCTAAGCTCCCGGTCTCTCCAGTCCTAGACCTGGGAACAGATGGAAGCCAAGCTTCAGGCACAGATAATTTTCCTGAGAAAAAGAGAGCTCCATATTTTGTTGCTCTTGGAAGATGGACATCTGCTCATATGTTAGGTGGTACAAACACAAAAGAAGATGAGAGAGAACAACTTTGGGAAGTAAAGGCTCAGGGAAAAATAAATGTCTTCCTTTCCCTAAGAGGGGCTCTGCCAGTCATAGCTCCTGGAGTCAGGTCAAGGATCCTGTCGATTTTCCTGGATATATATGTTCCTGCTTTGTGGGGTATTGGCTGCACAATCTGATAAGAGCTGTGACCAGATGAAGCCTACGATTTGTATTTCCACAGCCACAAGTGTACCAACTATTTCTCCTCGGATTTTTCTGTCTGTTTTGAAAACTCAGTGGGAAGGGATGGGGACATAGACTCTTGGATTGACATGACACATCACCTGTCCACACTCCACGAGGCCTTGGCCTCCGTGGACTCATATTATCACCCCGGAGCCAACAGTCTGGGCCTGATCCCAGCCCACTGGCCCGCCTAACATTCCCCACTCTAGCTTCAATACCTGCCCACTGCACCCCACCCCACCGCCAGCCTCTAAGCATCCCCTGAAAGTGAGGACAGAGAGGAGAGGAAGCTCGAATGAACAAAGGCCCTCCTTGGTGGGTGAAATGTGTCTTTCATGTCATCCTTTTCTATGTCACTCTCCCTGCACCTGCTGCCTAAAGTCTTTCTACCCTGCTCTCTCTCTGCTGGCACCCGTGACCCCTAACCACACTCTGTGCCATCCCCACACTCTGCTTGTTCCTTTAGTACTCACTTGTAAAGAACATCAGAGAAAAGAAGAGCCCTTTAATAGCAGCTAGCACTGTGTTACTGCACCACACACCACTGCTGCCTCTGCTTCTTTCATTCACCCTTCTTTCTCTGGCCTCTCTGTACCCCCCAGTAGAGGTCTGGGGGCAGCTCTGAATGCTATTTCCTAAACAGACACAGTTACCAACTCCAGAGTAGCCAATTTTCCTCTTTCCAAAAGTCTGAACTGACAAGAGATACCTTCACCCTTGGGAGGCTCCTCTAAGCTCCCGGTCTCTCCAGTCCTAGACCTGGGAACAGATGGAAGCCAAGCTTCAGGCACAGATAATTTTCCTGAGAAAAAGAGAGCTCCATATTTTGTTGCTCTTGGAAGATGGACATCTGCTCATATGTTAGGTGGTACAAACACAAAAGAAGATGAGAGAGAACAACTTTGGGAAGTAAAGGCTCAGGGAAAAATAAATGTCTTCCTTTCCCTAAGAGGGGCTCTGCCAGTCATAGCTCCTGGAGTCAGGTCAAGGATCCTGTCGATTTTCCTGGATATATATGTTCCTGCTTTGTGGGGTATTGGCTGCACAATCTGATAAGAGCTGTGACCAGATGAAGCCTACGATTTGTATTTCCACAGCCACAAGTGTACCAACTCTTTCTCCTCCAGTTTCCCCCGCCTCCACCCCTTGGCCCTGGAAGGTTCATTACTTACAGTTACTGCAGAATCAATCTGAAGTGGCCAAAATCAGTGATGGAATTTATAGCATAATAAATGCCCTGCCGCACAAATGCAGTTACACATGAAAGGCTTGGGAATGTTCTTTTGAGCAGTCCTTTCCATTGCGATGTGTACTATTTTTTATCAATTTACCAGAATCATCCTAAGCATATTTAGAGATGTATAATCCTGACAGCTACCGAGCAGGTTTTCCTGGAGGCAGGTATTGTGGTAGAAAAACAATATTGTTGATAAAAATCTCAGCATATTGGAACTTGGAAGGGAAACTAAATACATCTTTCACATGCTTCACACCAATCCTTTAGAGCTCCATTCCCTTAACCTCGCGTTGCAATCCACTTTCTCTTTGAACTTTTATTTTTATAAAAGTGACTTAATACATCTTGAAGTACACTAATGAACTGTGCTCTAAGAAGCAGCAGCCTTCCTAGAGTTGGTTTTGAGAGGCAGGCAGAATTGAAGAGCCCTGAAAAGATAATGCACAGATTGGGATATCAGTGATTTTCCTTTTTGAGAGTCTGCAGGTTCTAAGATGGCATTGGTATCTGGCCCATTTTTCTCACTAAGTGCCCATCGTATGGGTGAATCCTGTTTTACAGAATTCTGATACACAGAGAGTAGAACTTGAGTGTGAAAGACTGAAGGAAAAAAATCAGAAAGACAGATGGCAGGCCATCCTCCCCAAAACTCAATTTCATATTATGCATGTGATTGCTGATAGGCAAGCACTAAAAACAATTTTCCTTGACGGAGAGGACATCTGCTCATATGTTAGGTGGTACAAACACAAAAGAAGATGAGAGAGAACAACTTTGGGAAGTAAAGGCTCAGGGAAAAATAAATGTCTTCCTTTCCCTAAGAGGAGCTCTGCCAGTCATAGCTCCTGGAGTCAGGTCAAGGATCCTGTCGATTTTCCTGGATATATATGTTCCTGCTTTGTGGGGTATTGGCTGCACAATCTGATAAGAGCTGTGACCAGATGAAGCCTACGATTTGTATTTCCACAGCCACAAGTGTACCAACTCTTTCTCCTCCAGTTTCCCCCGCCTCCACCCCTTGGCCCTGGAAGGTTCATTACTTACAGTTACTGCAGAATCAATCTGAAGTGGCCAAAATCAGTGATGGAATTTATAGCATAATAAATGCCCTGCCGCACAAATGCAGTTACACATGAAAGGCTTGGGAATGTTCTTTTGAGCAGTCCTTTCCATTGCGATGTGTACTATTTTTTATCAATTTACCAGAATCATCCTAAGCATATTTAGAGATGTATAATCCTGACAGCTACCGAGCAGGTTTTCCTGGAGGCAGGTATTGTGGTAGAAAAACAATATTGTTGATAAAAATCTCAGCATATTGGAACTTGGAAGGGAAACTAAATACATCTTTCACATGCTTCACACCAATCCTTTAGAGCTCCATTCCCTTAACCTCGCGTTGCAATCCACTTTCTCTTTGAACTTTTATTTTTATAAAAGTGACTTAATACATCTTGAAGTACACTAATGAACTGTGCTCTAAGAAGCAGCAGCCTTCCTAGAGTTGGTTTTGAGAGGCAGGCAGAATTGAAGAGCCCTGAAAAGATAATGCACAGATTGGGATATCAGTGATTTTCCTTTTTGAGAGTCTGCAGGTTCTAAGATGGCATTGGTATCTGGCCCATTTTTCTCACTAAGTGCCCATCGTATGGGTGAATCCTGTTTTACAGAATTCTGATACACAGAGAGTAGAACTTGAGTGTGAAAGACTGAAGGAAAAAAATCAGAAAGACAGATGGCAGGCCATCCTCCCCAAAACTCAATTTCATATTATGCATGTGATTGCTAATAGGCAAGCACTAAAAAACAATTTTCCTTGACGGAGAGGAGCTGATAAATTGTCAACATAAAGTTAGACTGTGGTTGCTCCAGCGATCGAAAGCTCATCTGTGAGTTTGGTCCCATCAAAGTCGACTTCTTAGAGCCGTCACAAAATTTATGAATGCATATATCTATAAAGTGACTGAAAAGAACCCCTAATGCTTGTTTGTTTATTGTGCACCAGCTCTGTGTTGCTTTAACACTTGCAAAAAAACCCACCCAAACACACACCCAAACCCATTTTTTTGTCCAGTCCTCTTTTCTAGGCTTTGCATCTTGGACTGAAAACATCAGGAGCCAACTGGGGTTGTGATTTCCCCTTCTATCCCGAGAGCCAACTTAAACAAAAAGATCTCCTCTTAAATAGTTCCTGCAGGGTTTGGGCGTGGACTCCATGGGGTTACACTAGCTTTGCAGTGATGAAAGTAGATGTATTTGAGAGCAGTTGAGAGCACTGATAATTCAGAGGAGAAAAAGATGTTTGAGAAAGAAAAATAAATAAAATCAAGTGGTTAAAAAGCAGCTCAGCTAATGATTTGCAGCACAGAGCACCAATGTTGCTTATTATCCTTGCTACAAAGATAAAGCCTATGCAGACACTGCATTATAGAGAAGAGATTTTCTTCTTTTTATTTTTGTTTAGTTTGTTTTCTAAAAAGTAATTAGGCATTCAATCCAAGAATATAAAATTGTAATTTCTGGGGGAGAGAGGAGAAGTACACTAATGAACTGTGCTCTAAGAAGCAGCAGCCTTCCTAGAGTTGGTTTTGAGAGGCAGGCAGAATTGAAGAGCCCTGAAAAGATAATGCACAGATTGGGATATCAGTGATTTTCCTTTTTGAGAGTCTGCAGGTTCTAAGATGGCATTGGTATCTGGCCCATTTTTCTCACTAAGTGCCCATCGTATGGGTGAATCCTGTTTTACAGAATTCTGATACACAGAGAGTAGAACTTGAGTGTGAAAGACTGAAGGAAAAAAATCAGAAAGACAGATGGCAGGCCATCCTCCCCAAAACTCAATTTCATATTATGCATGTGATTGCTAATAGGCAAGCACTAAAAAACAATTTTCCTTGACGGAGAGGAGCTGATAAATTGTCAACATAAAGTTAGACTGTGGTTGCTCCAGCGATCGAAAGCTCATCTGTGAGTTTGGTCCCATCAAAGTCGACTTCTTAGAGCCGTCACAAAATTTATGAATGCATATATCTATAAAGTGACTGAAAAGAACCCCTAATGCTTGTTTGTTTATTGTGCACCAGCTCTGTGTTGCTTTAACACTTGCAAAAAAACCCACCCAAACACACACCCAAACCCATTTTTTTGTCCAGTCCTCTTTTCTAGGCTTTGCATCTTGGACTGAAAACATCAGGAGCCAACTGGGGTTGTGATTTCCCCTTCTATCCGAGAGCCAACTTAAACAAAAGATCTCCTCTTAAATAGTTCCTGCAGGGTTTGGGCGTGGACTCCATGGGGTTACACTAGCTTTGCAGTGATGAAAGTAGATGTATTTGAGAGCAGTTGAGAGCACTGATAATTCAGAGGAGAAAAAGATGTTTGAGAAAGAAAAATAAATAAAATCAAGTGGTTAAAAAGCAGCTCAGCTAATGATTTGCAGCACAGAGCACCAATGTTGCTTATTATCCTTGCTACAAAGATAAAGCCTATGCAGACACTGCATTATAGAGAAGAGATTTTCTTCTTTTTATTTTTGTTTAGTTTGTTTTCTAAAAAGTAATTAGGCATTCAATCCAAGAATATAAAATTGTATTTTCTGGAGAGAGGGAGACAGAGGGTAAAAATTTGCCCATACTGAAAAATCCAATAGCTGTTTATTATATCTGATTTTTAAAATATCACTTAAATATTGGATATCTGCATGGTTATCACATTCAGATTTCATATCTTGGCTGCTGTTCACTTGAGAACAGTTATTTAATTGCAGATGAATTATAACTGATCTGACATGCAGAGATCTTTCTGGAACAAAAGGATCAGGAGCTCAGATAAAACTGTTTGTAAAAGTTGGTCCAATTACTCAAAAGATTGAGTAGTTAACCAGCATTAGAAGTAAATAAGTTGAAGAACAAATACATTTTTTTAGTGAGAAAAAAGCTGTCCTCCTCAAAGTCAGGGGTTTTAGCAAATGGTATGTATAAAGGAATGCTCAGGTCACCTGAAATGCAGGCTTGACTTATACTGTGCTTAATAAACAGAAATTTCCCAGAATCTAAGCATCTAACCATGTGCAGAGCAAGTAGCTGGGTGACTTAGGTCTGTGTGAGTCTTCCTTTTCTGATTCATTTTGCAGCCCAAGATTTCAATGCATAAAAATTTTAGTTTTTTTCTTGAGCTACTGGTTCTAGGAAAGCCATGTTTCTGCTTTCAGAATGTCTATTTATATCAGCATCTAAGATTCAAGGCGGGTGACAGGACGAGAAATCCCTGTCCTCAGTATGGGGCAGCATGATGGAAGGAAAAATAAATGAGAAAACTCCAGAGGGAATTATCTGATGACATAAATCCACATCCTTATTCTCTTATCCTAGGGGTAAAAACAATCTTCTAGGTGTCCTTGTTGGAAAATAGTCATCTTTTTCTTACAATGAAAGCAAAAAATTTTGTTAGAATGAAACAATCTTCACCTTCCTCCTTGTTAGCCTGAACACTGATGGACCTGTTGGACTGGTATTGTGGTAAGAGTCCTTTTCCCATGTACATTTGCTGAGTCAGATGTTTGCACACCTGACTCTCCTGAGGACCAGATTTCTTTCTTCTCAATTCACTCGATGCATTCATCTCTTGTGTCGATACTATTCCCTCTGTGTAGAGTTCCTTCCCTAATACTTCTGTCAGGAGCTGGCTACAATTATGTTCTCTTTGTGAATCTCTCCTCTTCCACCAGGCATAATCATTTCCAGATCTTCTTGGATTTTGATAGAGCTGCATCCTAACAGATGGGCAATCCACTCCAGTATTCTTGCCTGGAGAATCCCCATGGACAGAGAAGCCTGGTGGACTACAGTCCATTGGGTCGCAAAGAGTTGGACACTTATACATCAGAGAGACCCATAATCAGCTGAAAATATTTTAAGTAGAAAAGGGACATAGTAGACTTACTCTAATGAACATCATAGCTTAGCCCAGTCCATCTTAAACATGCTCAGAACACTTATGTTAGTCTGCACTTGGGCAAAATGATCTAACAGAAAGACTATTTTTAAAGAAAGCATTGGCTTACTTCACACCATTAGGCAGATTTGAGGTCAATCCACATCTCTACAAATGACCTAATTTCATTCCTTTTTGTGACTGAGTTATATATATCTGTGTGTGTGTGTGTGTGTGTGTGTGTGTATACACCACATCTTCTTTGTTATTATATATTATTGCATATATGTGGAATCTAAAAATATGGTATAGATGAAGCTATTTGCAGGGCAGGAATAGAGATGGTCAGGTGGACACAAGTGGGGAAAGGGGAGGGTGGGATACACTGGGAGATTAGGACTGACATATATACGCGACCGTGTGTAAAACGGATAGCTGGTGGGAATATGTTGTAGAGCACAGGGAGCTCAGCTTGGTGCCCTGTGTGATCTGGAGGAGGGGAATTGGAGTTGGGGGTGGGAGGGAGGCTCTGAAGGGAGGGGGATATATGTGTTTTTATAGCTGATGTACAACTTTGTTGTACAGTAGAAACTAAGATAACATTGCAAACAACTATGCATCAGTTTAAAAAGCACTGAAAAGCTCATGTAATGTTTTTGAATACTTAAAGTGAAAAAGAGGATGGGTACAGAATGGCTGAAGTGTATCAGCCATGAGTGAAATGCTGTTTAACCCCATGATCACAGGGCTGCGGCTGCCTGCCATCAATGAGACTATTGACTCGTCCATTGATGGACTATCATATACTGCTCATCCAGGAGAACATCAACATTTGAAGTATGGTTTCTACTGAATACGTTATCATTGTTGTAAAGTTGAAAATACATAAGTGAAACCATCATACGTCAGGGATTGTCTGTACTTCCTCCCATTATCCTTGATCAGATCTCTACTATCTTGGTCATTTCTTTGTGCGCCTGCTCTGGACCAAGGATTCTGTTTGATCCATCTTTGTCTTCCTAGTACCCAGACCACTGTGTAATATACAACAGGTGCACAATCAGTATTGACTGCATGATTGAGTGAAATCAATTCCTGAATACTTGGAACAAAAGGTGAACCTGAAGAATGAAAAGTATAAATTGTTATTGGTGACAATAGACTTTTCTTTTGATTCCCCTGCTTGTTATGGATGGATAAAGCTTGTTTTTGAAAAAGTTTCAATTATGTAGATGGAAAGCTTTGGTGGAAACCACATTCTGAAACTCTGACTGGAACAATTAAAATTAGTTATTTCATACCAGTCAAGAAGGAACTGAAGTAGATAAGCTCTAGGGTCAGCATATGCCTTGTTCAGCTTTCTTGAAAGGCATGGGGAGTAATAAAGCTTTCCATTTTATCTTCGGTGAAATAATACTGCTGAAATATCACCTCATTTTTGATGTCAGTGATGATTTCTTCTTACCTCCATGATGTCAAAAGGGAATTGTTATTATTAGAATGACAGATTACTAATGATGCTGTAAAAAAAGAGGAAGAGCTGAAACCATTACAACCCAAACATCCAACATAGCCCTTTCTTGTCTGAGCTTCCCCGTTTGAATAGAGTCACTCGGCAATGTCACAGCTGTGTGAAAATTATTCTAAGTAGGAAGAAAATCAAGAGCAGGTGCCTATGAATTTTCACTAGCAGAGCACTAGCCTTTTAACAGGCTCAGGACTGGATGGCATGATGAGAAGCTGTGATTTATGTGTGTAGGAAGTAAAAGACTCGTTGGGAGCCAAAATGTGACCCAGGCTCTTGTGGCACCTCCGCTCCGTTGATGCTTTGTCCCCAAGAGGAGAACCACTGGCTGGGGAGTGGGCCTCTCCAGGCTTTGGATTCTGTTTCTCTCTGTGGCATGGTGACAACGTGATGTGTTGACTCTGAGGTTCACTCCCTTTTCACCCACTGACTGGCTTGCTACCCATTCATGTTGACTTCTGGGTTCTGATTCACTGTGACTGACCTATAGGGCTGACGGCCTGAGAACATGGAGGTATCAGCACCACGACTTTTGTGTCCTAGAGAGAAAATCCACAGAACTTAACATTGCTCCACCATGCAAAGGTGCTTTGATCTGGATGTTTATGGGTCATTAGGCAAACTGTATCACTCTCCTGATCTGGACAGTGGACAGAGAGAAAAGATCCATTTCAGACAGAAGATGGCCATCTATTACAAAATAAGAGCTCAAGAATGCTTTACATTTCCATGCTAAAGAAACAGAAATTGAGGAGTTTGACAATTAGGATATTGTCAACTCCACTTATCATTAAAGAACTCAAGGACTTTGCCTCTAGGGCTATTCCAGGCAGGTTAAAATATGCATTCTCTTGCAACTGGAACAATTAAAATTAGTTATTTCATACCAGTCAAGAAGGAACTGAAGTAGATAAGCTCTAGGGTCAGCATATGCCTTGTTCAGCTTTCTTGAAAGGCATGGGGAGTAATAAAGCTTTCCATTTTATCTTCGGTGAAATAATACTGCTGAAATATCACCTCATTTTTGATGTCAGTGATGATTTCTTCTTACCTCCATGATGTCAAAAGGGAATTGTTATTATTAGAATGACAGATTACTAATGATGCTGTAAAAAAAGAGGAAGAGCTGAAACCATTACAACCCAAACATCCAACATAGCCCTTTCTTGTCTGAGCTTCCCCGTTTGAATAGAGTCACTCGGCAATGTCACAGCTGTGTGAAAATTATTCTAAGTAGGAAGAAAATCAAGAGCAGGTGCCTATGAATTTTCACTAGCAGAGCACTAGCCTTTTAACAGGCTCAGGACTGGATGGCATGATGAGAAGCTGTGATTTATGTGTGTAGGAAGAAAAAGACTCGTTGGGAGCCAAAATGTGACCCAGGCTCTTGTGGCACCTCCGCTCCGTTGATGCTTTGTCCCCAAGAGGAGAACCACTGGCTGGGGAGTGGGCCTCTCCAGGCTTTGGATTCTGTTTCTCTCTGTGGCATGGTGACAACGTGATGTGTTGACTCTGAGGTTCACTCCCTTTTCACCCACTGACTGGCTTGCTACCCATTCATGTTGACTTCTGGGTTCTGATTCACTGTGACTGACCTATAGGGCTGACGGCCTGAGAACATGGAGGTATCAGCACCACGACTTTTGTGTCCTAGAGAGAAAATCCACAGAACTTAACATTGCTCCACCATGCAAAGGTGCTTTGATCTGGATGTTTATGGGTCATTAGGCAAACTGTATCACTCTCCTGATCTGGACAGTGGACAGAGAGAAAAGATCCATTTCAGACAGAAGATGGCCATCTATTACAAAATAAGAGCTCAAGAATGCTTTACATTTCCATGCTAAAGAAACAGAAATTGAGGAGTTTGACAATTAGGATATTGTCAACTCCACTTATCATTAAAGAACTCAAGGACTTTGCCTCTAGGGCTATTCCAGGCAGGTTAAAATATGCATTCTCTTGCAACTGGAAACTTACCATCATTTCAGACAATAATATGCTAATTGCAAACGCATTTAAAGGGAAAAATATACATTTGATAAGAACATGATATTGTGTGTTATTTGGCATTAAAAGAGAGGTGGATATGTATTGTGTTAAAGAGAGTTAGGAAAAGAAATTTGTCACTGGCTCATGGAATAAGGCAAGAGAGTATTACTCTCAAACTGGCATTTTATTTTTACTCTGATTTAAAATCTGGATTGTTTTTTCAGTGTCTAGTCTATCCATAGGACAAAGTAGGAATTGTCTGAGCCCTCCCTAAGGATTACAAAATCCTCCCCACACCTCTTCTTTCTTGCTGCAGTGACTTGGTTAAATGTTTGCTGGAATCTTTCTCAAACCAGCGCTGACCATGAGGCAACATGGCAGCTCTTGGTAGCCTCTGTGGCACTGGAACTTCCTGGCAGGACTTAGTCTCTCTTTTCCCAGGAGACAGGGGCTGCTCCTATTAGGCAGATCCTATTCCATTCCACCCAGAGTATCCCAGAGGTGCTTTCATCCTGATAGAGAGAGCACTCTAGGGAGAAAGGACTCTCAACCATCAAATGATGAAAGAACACTGAAGGCAAGTCCTACCACAGTTTTGTTTCCAGCAAGAAAACAGAAGCCCAGAGTAACAAGCCTGTTTGTCCAAAGTTGCAGAGCAAGTAAGCAGCAATATGCTGGTAATGGGATGAAATTTTCTGAATTCTTTCACCAGGTGTGCCCCTAGTCAGCCACTCTGTTTTCATAATTTCTACAAGGAGTTATGAGTTTGAAGGATATTTAACAAGGAGTTGTTGAGACCTGTTAAATATATTCAGAACTACCAAGTAATAATCAAGTGACTCTTGATTATACTTCCAGAGTTCTAGACACTAGAATTGGGCATAAGTGGGGTACAAGTTCAGTACATGTTGATTTTGAAAAACTGAATATGGTAACATGAAAATATGTTATAGAAGATGTCAACCCTTAGTAAAGCCTTTTAAAAGGAAAATTGAAGAAAACTTCAATTCATCTTAGCAATAGCTCCTGGAAACTAAAATTTTTTTATAATTCTATATGAATATTCTCATTTCTGTATTCCCTTTAAAGGAACTATAATATTGACCCAAGAAAGGAATATGTCTGGCCTTAGTACAAATGATGTCCAATATTTATAAACTCTTTCATTTTTTTAAAACAAATGTTTATTGAATTTCTACTCTATGACCAAAACTGTTCTAGGAGCTTCAGCTTACACTGTGGTGGGGGGACAAACTATACAGACAAATCTGTGCAATATACTTGTTCAATAAGACAGGATAAGGCAGATGATGGGGTACAGAGGTGTGACTAGGAATTTTTTTTTTTTTTTTTTGTCTGAGCCCTCCCTAAGGATTACAAAATCCTCCCACACCTCTTCTTTCTTGCTGCAGTGACTTGGTTAAATGTTTGCTGGAATCTTTCTCAAACCAGCGCTGACCATGAGGCAACATGGCAGCTCTTGGTAGCCTCTGTGGCACTGGAACTTCCTGGCAGGACTTAGTCTCTCTTTTCCCAGGAGACAGGGGCTGCTCCTATTAGGCAGATCCTATTCCATTCCACCCAGAGTATCCCAGAGGTGCTTTCATCCTGATAGAGAGAGCACTCTAGGGAGAAAGGACTCTCAACCATCAAATGATGAAAGAACACTGAAGGCAAGTCCTACCACAGTTTTGTTTCCAGCAAGAAAACAGAAGCCCAGAGTAACAAGCCTGTTTGTCCAAAGTTGCAGAGCAAGTAAGCAGCAATATGCTGGTAATGGGATGAAATTTTCTGAATTCTTTCACCAGGTGTGCCCCTAGTCAGCCACTCTGTTTTCATAATTTCTACAAGGAGTTATGAGTTTGAAGGATATTTAACAAGGAGTTGTTGAGACCTGTTAAATATATTCAGAACTACCAAGTAATAATCAAGTGACTCTTGATTATACTTCCAGAGTTCTAGACACTAGAATTGGGCATAAGTGGGGTACAAGTTCAGTACATGTTGATTTTGAAAAAACTGAATATGGTAACATGAAAAATATGTTATAGAAGATGTCAACCCTTAGTAAAGCCTTTTAAAAGGAAAATTGAAGAAAACTTCAATTCATCTTAGCAATAGCTCCTGGAAACTAAAATTTTTTTATAATTCTATATGAATATTCTCATTTCTGTATTCCCTTTAAAGGAACTATAATATTGACCCAAGAAAGGAATATGTCTGGCCTTAGTACAAATGATGTCCAATATTTATAAACTCTTTCATTTTTTTAAAACAAATGTTTATTGAATTTCTACTCTATGACCAAAACTGTTCTAGGAGCTTCAGCTTACACTGTGGTGGGGGGACAAACTATACAGACAAATCTGTGCAATCAGGTTAGGCTGTTAAGTGCTAGGAAGAACAATAAGACAGCAGGATAAGGCAGATGATGGGGTACAGAGGGTGTGCCTGAGCTGTTTTTGTAGGGGCTGGTGAGGGAAGGGACATTTGAACAGGCATCTGCATGAAGCGTAGATGGGACTCAGGGATCTACCTGAAGACGATATATACTCCAGGGAGAATAAGAGGCAGGTACAAAAGCCCTGGTGAAAGCAAGGTGTAAATACTGCTACAGTCAAATGATAATGTCTATGAATTCTTTCTGTGGACCATTGCAAACAATGACCTGAAACTGATGTTTCCAACATGGCAACTTAGCAAGATCCACTGCCCGCTGATAGTTCAGATTAAATACACACACACACACACACACACACAGGCAGCTGTCTAAAGTTTCTTGAATATTACTATAGAAAGCTGAGAACTGATTATAGAAATAATTCTTTGATTTATATCTGAGTCTTCTAACTCAAATCACTTTGAGGCTGTTCTTTTGGTCTGATAGTAGAGAGCATTCTTAGAGAGATGGGAAATGGGATTAGTCCCTTGTCCTCTAGGAAGTCCCTACACGAGAAGATGGGAACTCTAGGATCCTGGCTCTTTTCTGTACTTGGAAGGAGTCAACCAGATCTTCTCTGGAATGCTGTGTATAGTGTCACTGAGATAAAGCTGGGCTCAAGCTATGGGGTGGTTTGCCTTCCTTAGGTGTTCAGTTGCTCAGTTGTGTCCCTCTCTTTGTGACCCCATGAACTGTAGCATGCCGGGCTTCCCTGTCCTTCACCACCTTCTGGAGTTTGCTCAAACTCATGTTCATTGAGTTGGTGAGACCAGCTAACCATCTCGTCCTCTGTCATCTTCTTCTCCTGCTGCCTTCAGTCTTTCCTAAGAGGGTTCCATTTATATGTATACAGATGTTTAAAGCAAACTGTGGAGCTATGTGAGTTTATGCAAGCCTAGAAACTCCATTTATTCTCGAGATCACCATCAAATTGGCCCTGTCCTCTACTTCATTTCTTGCACTAAAGGGCTATATTAGTCTTGCCATGATGCTAAATCAATTCCAAAGAAAACCATTCGGTCTGAGTTTCTTTTGTTAAAAGGACAGATGACGTATTTCAGTTATATTTTGTATCTTATATTCAAATCAATATTCAGGATACTTAAGCAGGGAGAAACTTCGAAGAAACAAATACATTTTCCATACTCAGAAGAAATCATTTATTATTCTAGAATGTACCTGACTTCCAGGAGACAATATGAAATATTATGGAGGAATTACTATTTTCCGTGGTTACAGGTGCATGTACAGAGATGTAGAACTTAAGGTGTTGGACTGGCTGAATCAACTTTTATCAAATTCATAATAAGAATTCCATAAACATGGAACTTCACATATGGACATGAATTGCATTGTTGCAATGGGCCATGCATTGCTGTAGCACTCAGTGTGTCTGCACTACCCAGTGTGTTTCACAATGGTCTGATGAAGGAGCATCTATTGGCACTCTCACTTTACAGAAGAGGACATAGACCCTTCAGGCAATTAAACAATATACTTAAGATCACAGAGTCAGGGAAGGCAGAACCAAGTCTAAATCCTTGGCCATCTGATGGCCTAGTCTATGGGCTTAATCACTCTTCAGTAGGGTGGTTTTGAGGTAATGAGGATCAGACAAGGAACATATCTGGAAGCCGTTAAAATCTGTATAGTTGGGTAACTGCTGCTTTGGCCCACTGGATCCAGAGATTACTTTAGGGAAACAGACATTGTGGACCTTTGCAGCTGTTGTTGGGGTCTAAGTACATCAGTACATCAAAGAGTGCTGAGCCTGAAAAAGTGAGAGACTGTGTTTAGGTTACATTTTGGTTCTTAAGTCCTTTTTTTTCCTTTCTTTTAAAAAAATCTTAATTGGTCAAGGTGTCATAGTACATGATATTTTAAAATCCATTAGATTGAGAATATACGTGCAAAGAAATTATGATAATTTTGGAAGGGCACTTGTTAGCTAAATGAATTTGTTAGTTAAATGACCATAAATATATGGAAAGGTCATTCATCTTTGCATCCTTGTCATCATTTTCAAATTGGCCCTGTCCTCTACTTCATTTCTTGCACTAAAGGGCTATATTAGTCTTGCCATGATGCTAAATCAATTCCAAAGAAAACCATTCGGTCTGAGTTTCTTTTGTTAAAAGGACAGATGACGTATTTCAGTTATATTTTGTATCTTATATTCAAATCAATATTCAGGATACTTAAGCAGGAGAAACTTCGAAGAAACAAATACATTTTCCATACTCAGAAGAAATCATTTATTATTCTAGAATGTACCTGACTTCCAGGAGACAATATGAAATATTATGGAGGAATTACTATTTTCCGTGGTTACAGGTGCATGTACAGAGATGTAGAACTTAAGGTGTTGGACTGGCTGAATCAACTTTTATCAAATTCATAATAAGAATTCCATAAACATGGAACTTCACATATGGACATGAATTGCATTGTTGCAATGGGCCATGCATTGCTGTAGCACTCAGTGTGTCTGCACTACCCAGTGTGTTTCACAATGGTCTGATGAAGGAGCATCTATTGGCACTCTCACTTTACAGAAGAGGACATAGACCCTTCAGGCAATTAAACAATATACTTAAGATCACAGAGTCAGGGAAGGCAGAACCAAGTCTAAATCCTTGGCCATCTGATGGCCTAGTCTATGGGCTTAATCACTCTTCAGTAGGGTGGTTTTGAGGTAATGAGGATCAGACAAGGAACATATCTGGAAGCCGTTAAAATCTGTATAGTTGGGTAACTGCTGCTTTGGCCCACTGGATCCAGAGATTACTTTAGGGAAACAGACATTGTGGACCTTTGCAGCTGTTGTTGGGGTCTAAGTACATCAGTACATCAAAGAGTGCTGAGCCTGAAAAAGTGAGAGACTGTGTTTAGGTTACATTTTGGTTCTTAAGTCCTTTTTTTTCCTTTCTTTTAAAAAAATCTTAATTGGTCAAGGTGTCATAGTACATGATATTTTAAAATCCATTAGATTGAGAATATACGTGCAAAGAAATTATGATAATTTTGGAAGGGCACTTGTTAGCTAAATGAATTTGTTAGTTAAATGACCATAAATATATGGAAAGGTCATTCATCTTTGCATCCTTGTCATCATTTTCAAAGTGACCCTCATTTTCATTATTCTTAGCTAGCAAAGACACAGAAAATTGACTGGAAAGATCTATAATTACTCAAAAATGGAGTGATCTTGTATGTCTACCTGCTTTCTAAAATCTGTATAATGGAAAATGAAGTACCTATAAGTGATCAGTGTACTTAGGCTGCAGTTACTGACATACTTAGAGTTTACAGACACCTCGCAGAATGGCTAGTGATTATGCCTTTAGTTGGTAAAATAGCTAGCTGATTAGTCCCGGCAGAAATGACATATCCCAAGCTAGAACTACTGTCATGCTTTGGTAATGGGAAATAAATTCTTTAAGATCAGAAACAATGTCAGTTATATTTAAAATGACACTGGAAACCACGCTGTAATGGACAATTGTGCAGAGGTGAGCAGGGACTAAAACGAGATAATAGGATTTTTAAAATTTGATTTTATTGGCTCTCTCCTCTATTTGCATTTTTCATCAGGATAACCTCTGCCTGTAAGTTCTAGTCTGGAAGTTTTTTTTTTTTTTTCTCCTTCAATTTATTCTGGGTGTCTGGGTTGATTGAAAGGCAATATATGTGTAGTCTTAGAAAGCCTGAATGGGTTGACAGAATTTTCGGTCTTCTCTGAAAATTCATCTATTGATTTGACAAGACCGTTACATTTTGTGAAGCTTGGAATACCATAGTCATCATTTCAAGACAACACAAAGCTGAAGCAAGGCTTCAGGAGAAGCATTGATATGTCTGGGTACCTGGAACACTGTGGTGGGGGGACAAACTATACAGACAAATCTGTGCAATCAGGTTAGGCTGTTAAGTGCTAGGAAGAACAATAAGACAGCAGGATAAGGCAGATGATGGGGTACACCAGCCCCTACAAAAACAGCTCAGGCATTGATATGTCTGGGTACCTGGAACGAGGCTCAAGAAACACCCAGATGGCATCTAGTCTGTTCTAGGAGGAAAAACATTCTTTTCACAGGATGAGCTTCATGTATACTCTTAGAAATTTCCAGAAAAGGACCACAGCCCCACTGTCTTCTACATTAGTGCTGTGTGTGTGTGTGTGTGCTAAGCTGCTTCAGGTGTGTCCAACTCTTTGTGACCCTATAGACTATATTCCACCAGGCTCCTCTGTCCATGATATTGTCCAGATTAGAATGCTGGAGTGGGTTGCCATATCCTCCTCTAGAGAATCTTCCCAACCCAAGGATCGAGCTTGAGTCTCTTATGTCTCCTGCATTGACAGGAGGGTTCTTTACCACTAGTGCCACCTGGGAAGCCCAGTGCTGGGCGTACTTCAAGTTAAGTATCTCCTGGTACAATTAAAACTCACTGCATATGATTACCCTCTTGAGCAAAGAAAGAACCAGCTTTCTCATAACAACAATTAATATATTTTTAGAAGTCTCGAATAAATCACTGAGTTGTGGTGGAAGGCAGTGTATTACTGAATACTGTTAAACTTTTCAGAGAGATAGAGCCTCAAAATGTAAATAACCAGAAAAGTAGTCTTGAAAGATGATTTGAAAAAATCACCTGATGCCAATTTGAAATCTTCAATTGTGAGATGAGCAGGGACTAAAACGAGATAATAGGATTTTTAAAATTTGATTTTATTGGCTCTCTCCTCTATTTGCATTTTTCATCAGGATAACCTCTGCCTGTAAGTTCTAGTCTGGAAGTTTTTTTTTTTTTTTCTCCTTCAATTTATTCTGGGTGTCTGGGTTGATTGAAAGGCAATATATGTGTAGTCTTAGAAAGCCTGAATGGGTTGACAGAATTTTCGGTCTTCTCTGAAAATTCATCTATTGATTTGACAAGACCGTTACATTTTGTGAAGCTTGGAATACCATAGTCATCATTTCAAGACAACACAAAGCTGAAGCAAGGCTTCAGGAGAAGCATTGATATGTCTGGGTACCTGGAACACTGTGGTGGGGGGACAAACTATACAGACAAATCTGTGCAATCAGGTTAGGCTGTTAAGTGCTAGGAAGAACAATAAGACAGCAGGATAAGGCAGATGATGGGGTACACCAGCCCCTACAAAAACAGCTCAGGCATTGATATGTCTGGGTACCTGGAACGAGGCTCAAGAAACACCCAGATGGCATCTAGTCTGTTCTAGGAGGAAAAACATTCTTTTCACAGGATGAGCTTCATGTATACTCTTAGAAATTTCCAGAAAAGGACCACAGCCCCACTGTCTTCTACATTAGTGCTGTGTGTGTGTGTGTGTGCTAAGCTGCTTCAGGTGTGTCCAACTCTTTGTGACCCTATAGACTATATTCCACCAGGCTCCTCTGTCCATGATATTGTCCAGATTAGAATGCTGGAGTGGGTTGCCATATCCTCCTCTAGAGAATCTTCCCAACCCAAGGATCGAGCTTGAGTCTCTTATGTCTCCTGCATTGACAGGAGGGTTCTTTACCACTAGTGCCACCTGGGAAGCCCAGTGCTGGGCGTACTTCAAGTTAAGTATCTCCTGGTACAATTAAAACTCACTGCATATGATTACCCTCTTGAGCAAAGAAAGAACCAGCTTTCTCATAACAACAATTAATATATTTTTAGAAGTCTCGAATAAATCACTGAGTTGTGGTGGAAGGCAGTGTATTACTGAATACTGTTAAACTTTTCAGAGAGATAGAGCCTCAAAATGTAAATAACCAGAAAAAGTAGTCTTGAAAGATGATTTAATAGAAAAAAATGGTGATCACCTGATGCCAATTTGAAATCCGGATGAATAAGTGGTGCTAAGATGACTTTTTTTGTTGTTTGTTTGTTTTCTAAAAGGAATTCTCAGCTGATGGGTCAAGGGAATGCTGTAGATGCAGTACATTTTGATTTTCATAAGGTGCATTGGTAAAGAGTAATGTATCCTAGTAGGCAAGATGGAGGAATGTGAGCCATTTCATGGTTTAATCATTTTGTGCATAGCTGATCACATATAAAAGACACTGGTGTCAATTAGCAGGTTCTCTAGTGGTGTGTTATAGGGCTCAGCACTGTCAACATTTTCACTGTTATTTTAGAAAAAAGAGCATGAGATTCTATTCAACTAACATTTACTGAATGGCAACTACATGCAACGTACTGTACTGGGTGCTGAGGAAAGAAAGCAGAATAAGAAGACACCCGTTATCTACCACAGTGTATGGGAATCAAGAAGGAATTTGAAATTAGAGGCCCTGGATATTTATCTCAGTGTTTCCCATTTACCATTTACATGACTTTAGACAAGTCAGTTCATATTTCTGTGGCTCAGTTTTAACCAATCTTCAAAATTGGAAAGAGATAATTACCAAAAATTATTGTGAGGTTCCATGAGGTTATATGAAAGTGCTTTATAAAATGGAAAGAAGATAGTGGAACCTGTGTTACCTCATTTTATCTGTAGGAAGACTCTTGGGGTTACATGCTATTAAGCGTTTTATCTTACAGGTGAGAACACTGAAGCACAGAAAGCTTAAGTAAAAATGAAAATGCTCTTTTAGCACAAAGGAGAAGGAACAGGTCTATTGGCAGAGACGCGTTTAAAAAAAAAAAAGAGCGATGTTTGAGTGGTGCCATATTGGTTGAGTAAGTGTTTTCCAGGTGGAAGTGTGGCAGAAGGGCATTTGGAGGAAAAAAATCATGGTTGAAGGGACAGCAGTGTGAATATGCAAATATATTTCAAGAAAGATGATTGGACTGATTTTATCAGAGCATCAGTATTAGGAATTCTTTTTTTTTTGGTGGGGGGAGTGGGGAGGGAGGGGAGCAGGCGGGCCACTTCTCTTGGTCTTTCATTTGTCTATTTTCATCCATCTTTGTTATTTGGCCTGTGTGAGCCTCCCATCGCAGTGGCCTCTGTTATTGCAGAGCACCGGCTCTGGGTGCATGTGCTCCAGAGTTCTGACTCGGTAATTGGACACATCGGTCCAGCCACTGCGCGGCACGTGGGATCTTCCCAGGCCAGGGATCGAACCGGCGCCCCTTGCACTGCAAGGCGGTGTCCTTACCCACAGGACCACCAGGGAAGCCCCAGTGTTAGTAATTCTAAGAAAGAATGATGGAGATGGTGATGGGCAAGGACTAGATTCTTTACTATGTTGGCACTGTGAGCCACTGAAGATTTAGTAGTACTTAGTCACTAAGTCGTGTCTGACTCCTTGTGGCCCCATGAATTGCAGCACACCAGGCTCCTCTGTTCATGGGGATTCTCCGAGAAAGACTGCTGGAGTGGGTTGCCATGCCTTCCTCCAGTGGATCTTCCCAACCCAAGAACTGAACTCTGGTCTCCTGCATTACAGGTGGATTTTTTACTGTCTGAGCCACCAGGGAAGTCCCATTGAAGGGTTAGGAGTAGAGAAGTAAATGATCACTGAAACTTTGGGAAGATATTTTGTGGAAAAGAGTACAGGACAAAAATGGATAAGTAAATTTTCTGGGAAGTAATTTGGGAATTTCTCATGACAGATCTAGAAAAAAGGCATTAAATTAGAGGAATGGCAATAGAAGCAGTTGGATTTACCCAATTCCGGCAGCACATTAAAGTAACAGGTGATCAAGAAGGGGTTGCGTTGATATCTTAGTGGTAGATAATTTTTATTATTTATTCTTATTAGTGGTATTTAATTCTTATTAAACCAAGAACTTAAATTCCATATGATTGAAAGAGCAATAATTCCCTTCCAGTTTGCTATCAGCTTGAGTCTTGTCAGTATATGCATTCAATCAGGAATACGTTTGCATATGAAAAACCTTCAATTCCCAAACTGACCTAGCTTGACATTGGAAATCCTGGTGACGCAACTCTGTGGCACACTGAAATGAACAGGAAACAAAGGAGGACCATGTGCCACAGAAAGTAATTCTCAACTACAGATAGAATCTTATAATAGTCAGTATTATTTTTATAAAAATATTTTCTAGGAAATACTTCTTAAGAAGATTATCTCTGTGTGCATGGAGGGGTCAAAATGTGAATCTTTTCTTTGTCCTTCTGGAATCTAGGAGTTGATGTCTTTTGTCCTAGGACTTCAGTACATATTATTAACACTAAAATGGACAAAAGGGAGGGAGAAATGAAGAGGAAGGAAATGACTATTGTGATATTGATGACATATGTTCTGGAAGATACACTAACTTGATTTCTTAATAAGTATCAAAGATGTAATCACATTAAGTAGCATTTTGTAACCTGAACTCTTAACTAAGTTTTAATACAGATTTCATCACTAAGTCGTGTCTGACTCCTTGTGGCCCCATGAATTGCAGCACACCAGGCTCCTCTGTTCATGGGGATTCTCCGAGAAAGACTGCTGGAGTGGGTTGCCATGCCTTCCTCCAGTGGATCTTCCCAACCCAAGAACTGAACTCTGGTCTCCTGCATTACAGGTGGATTTTTTACTGTCTGAGCCACCAGGGAAGTCCCATTGAAGGGTTAGGAGTAGAGAAGTAAATGATCACTGAAACTTTGGGAAGATATTTTGTGGAAAAGAGTACAGGACAAAAATGGATAAGTAAATTTTCTGGGAAGTAATTTGGGAATTTCTCATGACAGATCTAGAAAAAAGGCATTAAATTAGAGGAATGGCAATAGAAGCAGTTGGATTTACCCAATTCCGGCAGCACATTAAAGTAACAGGTGATCAAGAAGGGGTTGCGTTGATATCTTAGTGGTAGATAATTTTTATTATTTATTCTTATTAGTGGTATTTAATTCTTATTAAACCAAGAACTTAAATTCCATATGATTGAAAGAGCAATAATTCCCTTCCAGTTTGCTATCAGCTTGAGTCTTGTCAGTATATGCATTCAATCAGGAATACGTTTGCATATGAAAAACCTTCAATTCCCAAACTGACCTAGCTTGACATTGGAAATCCTGGTGACGCAACTCTGTGGCACACTGAAATGAACAGGAAACAAAGGAGGACCATGTGCCACAGAAAGTAATTCTCAACTACAGATAGAATCTTATAATAGTCAGTATTATTTTTATAAAAATATTTTCTAGGAAATACTTCTTAAGAAGATTATCTCTGTGTGCATGGAGGGGTCAAAATGTGAATCTTTTCTTTGTCCTTCTGGAATCTAGGAGTTGATGTCTTTTGTCCTAGGACTTCAGTACATATTATTAACACTAAAATGGACAAAAGGGAGGGAGAAATGAAGAGGAAGGAAATGACTATTGTGATATTGATGACATATGTTCTGGAAGATACACTAACTTGATTTCTTAATAAGTATCAAAGATGTAATCACATTAAGTAGCATTTTGTAACCTGAACTCACTAGATACACTTGAGAGATTCAAATGCAAAATACATTTACCTTGGGAGAGGTGCTACAGATTTCATCAAAGCCTTAAAGGCATCTTGTATTCAGTCACTGCAGTTACTTCAGTATCTGGCTCTTGGCAACCCTAAGGATTGTACCCTGCCAGACTCCTCTGTCCATGGAATTCTCCAGGCCAGAATACCAGAGTGAATGGCCATGATCTCCAGGGGATCTTTCTGACCCAGGGATTGAACCCACATCTCTTCTGTCTCCTGCACTGGCAGGTGGCTTCTTAACCACTACACTCACCTGGGAAGCCCCTAAGGCATCTTTGTCACACCCTAAACACAACAAATCACTGTTAAAGTTACGGAAGAGCCTTACAGAACAGATACAGCCATGAATTTTAAAAAAATGGACAAATTTCTCATTTAAAAGATGTCTACATTTGTGGGTTTAGAAAAGACAAAAATTTGATTTTTCTGTAGCTAATTAGCACCATCTAATTTTTGACTTTTATTACTTCATGTTTAAATATTGGTAAGAGATTCTTAAAGCTGAATTGTATCAGCAAGCCGAATTAAACTAGTGCACCTACAAAGAATTTTTCTCTATTATTATTTATACTTTGATTCTTTATACCATAAGGAGGTTGGATAGATTTCAGGAATCATTTAGCTCAACACGTAGCTACAGGCAAATCCATAGCCAAGTCATCCCAGATGGGGGACTGTTTATTTTTAAGAATCTGGAGCTCTCCCATCCTCCCTTAGTAATCTGTTCGAATGTGTCAGAGTGGGAACTCCCAGAACTGAGGATTTTTAGGGAATCATTCTCAGCATAGTATCAACATAACAGAGATTCTCTCTGTGTCTGTGTTTCCCCGTCCAGGGTGTTCTACCATGCCCTAAGAGGTAGGACATCTTCATGTGTGTGGATAAATATTCTAGAAATGAAACAGTTGTGTTGATGGGCATTTAAGAATAGAGCTTCCCTTGCAGCTTAGTCGGTAAAGAATCCGCCTGCAATGTAGGAGACCCCAGTTCGATTCCTGGGTCAGGAAGATCCCCTGAAGAAAGGAAAGGCTACCCACTCCAGTATTCTTGGACTTCCTACCTAGCTCAGATAGTAAAGAATCCTCCTGCATTGTGGGAGGCCTGGGCTTGATCCATGGCTTGAGAAGATCCGCTGGAGAAGGGAATGGCTACTTATTCCAGTATCTTTGCCTGGAGATTTCCATGGCTCGTTCATGAGTTGCAAAGGGTCAGACACGACTGAGCAACTTGCACTTCATTTCATGAAATGGACAGTCTTATCCCAAAGGAAATTATCCTCCAAAGACAGGAGGTAAGGAGGCAACCTATGAGTCCTCCCTTCTCTAATTTCCCTGATTACATTATCTCGTTTTGCCCCCTGTGCTATACCTAGGAAGTTTCTCCAGACCTAGACCCAATCCTAATCAAGATGGCAGAATACTGATGCATTCCAACTAAAAGGAGAGACTCATTGTGTTAAGATATGTGGCCAACCAGGAGACCTTCCTCAGGAAGGAAGCCTCTGAGGCTTAAAAAGTGGCTGGTCCAGGTGACTGATCCCTGGCTCAGACAGTAAAGAATCTTCCTGCAATGTGGGAGATCCGGTCCAGGAAATTCCCTTGAGGAAGGGAATGGCAACCCCCTCCAGTTTTCTTGCCTGGAGAATTCCATGGACAGAGGAGCCTGGTGGGCTACAGTCCATGGGGGCTGCAAAGAGTCAGATACAACTGAGCAACACTTTCACTCCACCACATAACACACTACCGTGGATTTCACCTCAAATGGGGACAAAGACAAGGAGTGCCAGCTCACAGCAGGGATCCTTCCTTGTAGGAGAGAGGGAAGTTTTCCTCAGGCCTAGGGTGTGGAATCAACACTAATTCATATCTCACCATCTACCTGGATTAGCAGATCCGGGCTGGCATTTCTTTGGCTAGAATGTGTCAGAGTGGGAACTCCCAGAACTGAGGATTTTTAGGGAATCATTCTCAGCATAGTATCAACATAACAGAGATTCTCTCTGTGTCTGTGTTTCCCCGTCCAGGGTGTTCTACCATGCCCTAAGAGGTAGGACATCTTCATGTGTGTGGATAAATATTCTAGAAATGAAACAGTTGTGTTGATGGGCATTTAAGAATAGAGCTTCCCTTGCAGCTTAGTCGGTAAAGAATCCGCCTGCAATGTAGGAGACCCCAGTTCGATTCCTGGGTCAGGAAGATCCCCTGAAGAAAGGAAAGGCTACCCACTCCAGTATTCTTGGACTTCCTACCTAGCTCAGATAGTAAAGAATCCTCCTGCATTGTGGGAGGCCTGGGCTTGATCCCTGGCTTGAGAAGATCCCCTGGAGAAGGGAATGGCTACTTATTCCAGTATCTTTGCCTGGAGATTTCCATGGCTCGTTCATGAGTTGCAAAGGGTCAGACACGACTGAGCAACTTGCACTTCATTTCATGAAATGGACAGTCTTATCCCAAAGGAAATTATCCTCCAAAGACAGGAGGTAAGGAGGCAACCTATGAGTCCTCCCTTCTCTAATTTCCCTGATTACATTATCTCGTTTTGCCCCCTGTGCTATACCTAGGAAGTTTCTCCAGACCTAGACCCAATCCTAATCAAGATGGCAGAATACTGATGCATTCCAACTAAAAGGAGAGACTCATTGTGTTAAGATATGTGGCCAACCAGGAGACCTTCCTCAGGAAGGAAGCCCCTGAGGCTTAAAAAGTGGCTGGTCCAGGTGACTGATCCCTGGCTCAGACAGTAAAGAATCTTCCTGCAATGTGGGAGATCCGGTCCAGGAAATTCCCTTGAGGAAGGGAATGGCAACCCCCTCCAGTTTTCTTGCCTGGAGAATTCCATGGACAGAGGAGCCTGGTGGGCTACAGTCCATGGGGGCTGCAAAGAGTCAGATACAACTGAGCAACACTTTCACTCCACCACATAACACACTACCGTGGATTTCACCTCAAATGGGGACAAAGACAAGGAGTGCCAGCTCACAGCAGGGATCCTTCCTTGTAGGAGAGAGGGAAGTTTTCCTCAGGCCTAGGGTGTGGAATCAACACTAATTCATATCTCACCATCTACCTGGATTAGCAGATCCGGGCTGGCATTTCTTTGGCTAGAATTCTTTTTTTTTCATTTTTAAAAAATTTATGTATTTATTTATTTTTGGCAATTCTGGGTTTTTACTGCTGCCACAGGCTTTTCTCTAGTTGCAGGGAGTGGGGGCTACTCTCTAGTTGAGGGGAGCAGGCTTCTTGTTGCCATGACTTCTCTTGTTGTGGAACTCGGGCTCTGGGGCACATGGGCTTCACCAGTTGCAGCACATGGGCTCCATAGCTTTAGCTCCGAGGCTCTAGAGCACAGGCCCAATGGTTGTGGCTCATGGGCTTGGTTGCTTTGCAGCATGTGGGATCTTCCCGGATCAGGAATCAAACCTGTGTCTCCTGCATTGGCAGGTGAACTGTCTACCGCTGAGCCACCAAGGAAGCCCTTCCTAGAATTCTTGATCATGGGTATCTGAGTGGGTATCATATACCTTGAAAAGGAAAGTAAGTCTCTGTGAACTGGTGCCGTGGAATCTCCTGAGCCACCAAAGGAAAGCCTTAATCAGGCATGAGGTTTTTGTTTTAAAAATTTAAATTGATTTTTCCTTTGTGGGGGTCCAGTTTGTGTGGAGCCCTTCTTTGGACTTAATAGATGAAACATTGAAACATAGGCGTGAAGAGCAGCAAAGCCTCTGCAGCCTAAATGTCTGAATCAATCCTGGCTCCTTAGGAGCTACTTAAGAGCTATAAGAATGAATATGGGCCAAGTATTGTAGCTCTGGAAGCCTGTTTCACCATCTGCAAAATAGGCGTACTAAGAGAAGGTAAAGCTTGAACAATGCCCAGCGCAGAGGAGGTTCTCTTATAAAGTTGTGGGGATTAGGTAGAGCCAGTACAAAGTGGCACAGTGGCTGCCAGCCTTCAGTAGGTGGGACTTCTACAATTATTACTGTCAGTGACAGCCATGATGGGACTGAAAAGTTATGGAGAAAGTGAGAACAGCCCATGTGCCAAGGTCACAGAAAAAATGGGAAAAACTATAGGGACTTGAACTGAGCAAAGCTTAACATCTTGAATCTTTAACTAACGGGAAGGAAAGAAGCAAACAGTGGTAATAAATTAGGGAGAATATTGGGAGTATGGAGAAATGATCATCGCTGTTTCTTTTTATTTGTGTTTATTGTGTGGTGGTGGGGTGATTACTGGTTTTATTTGAATGTTTTATAAGCTGTTAGATTTATTTACTGAGAATGAACAGATAAATAGGGATGTTATTCAGCTGTGTCATGTCACGGCTTCTCATCAGTTCTTCTACTCACTTCCAGACAAGGTTAATTAATGAGGGAAGTTCACCGTGGAGGAGGGGGGCAGCTGGAGCTGCTGGGTGATTCATCTTATTGGGGAAACACTGGATGAAGCAACTCTCATGCGAGCAGCGCTGGGGAGGGAAGTCAGCACTGGCTGGAGACTCACAGGATATCTTGAGAAAGATGTACATCTGAGGCCTGGGATCACTTTCACATGATATAATCCATCTTTTTTTATTACTTTAAATTAGGAAAATGTGATAGCACATTTGTAGGAGACTTGGAAAATACAGAACAAAGTTACATATAGTTCCACTATGCATTATAATTAAGTCAATAAATGTAGATTTTTTCATTTGAGTTTCAAGGTCAAACTCTCAAAAATTAATAGAATGAATGTACAGAGCAGTAGAATATAGTAGACCTGAAAAGCATTATGAACCAATTTGACATAATTAAGATTTATCCATTTTCACAGAACAGTAGGATACAAGTTCCATAGACTCTAAACTAGGATACTCTGGAACATATCCAGAGACATAAGACCAGGTGCAGAAATTTCATGGTCTAAAGGTACTGAAATCATAGAGTCTGTTCTCTTATTACTGTGAAATTATGTGAGAGTTCAATATCAAAAGATCTTTGAAAATAACCCACATATTTTCAAGTGTAGTGTGACATTTACCAGGAGAGATCTTTGACTATGATCTCTTTCACATGATATAACTTGATAGAAACTGGAACACCTTCTAAATCTCTTCTAATCCTGGATGTTCAAGGTTATATACTTTTTAATATTCTGTTTCCCTTCTTAGAGCAAGGTATCTTAATCCTAAACCAGAGAAGCTGCATAAACATTCTTCTTCTACCTATGTTTTCATGGAGGGCGCTTTTCATTCACCTCTTGCAGGTGACATGCCACCTCCAGGATCCCCTCAGTGAGCCTATTGAACATGGTGCCCGCCAGCCACTCCCTCACATTATCTTGCTTCACTCTCTGCCTAATAGTGTGGCCCGGTGACTTAGTGCAGGGGATAAGGAGCTAGGCTGCCAAAGTTCAAACCCCAGCTCTGCCCCTCTAGTGTGTGACCTTGAGTGTGTAATTAACCGCTCAAGGCTTAGTTTCTTCATTTGTAAAATGGAAACAATGAAACTACTTTGCTCCTGGATAGTCATGAGGTCTAAAACACATTGGCTGTCCCACGTTCAGCATGCTGTAATGTGCACAATTGTTAGCTGCTGCTGTTTCAGCCTTCATTATCCCTCTCTGGAATCACTTTATTTACTTATTTTGGCTTATTTCCCTGCTGTTTGTTATCAGTTAGCTGGGTCTCTTTGTTGTTCATTGCTGAGTTTAGGATCTCTGAAAAGGTCTCCAAATATATGTATATATTTGTTGAAATAATGAATGAATATTCTATTCATATTTAAGAAATTTCAGACCATGTAGCAAAACAGCTTGACTGAGCCCTCGAATGACAGGACCGACCAACAGAACCCAAGCTGCTTAGTTTCTTGACTAGACTGAAATTCAAACTATTTCTCTATGTCGTTGTTGTTTTTGTCACACCTCACACCTTGGGGCAAAGCTAAGATGTTGCAAAGTTCTAGTCTCTGGTTTTTGGTATGAAAGTCACAATGATTTTCTGTTTTCAAACAATTAAGTTAGCTAATGAAACTGAATTATACTACATATTGCTTTTTCAAAATATACCTCACCTCATATGCCTGCTACAAACCAGTACAAACTAGGAAAGGTGAAGAATAAATGCTGACAGGCAGAAAAGTGGGAATGCCAAGAAGGACCTTTCTAGCATGACCATGACAATAATGACTCCACCTAGAGTTTGCCTCTTGAATTCCAAACTGGCCAGGTTTACACAGTTAACATCGGATAAATGTATACATGCTTCAGTGAGGCAGGAAAATACAAAATGGTCCTAAAGATAGGACCTCCGACACATCCCTTTGTAACAGGAAGACACATCCTTCTGTAGGTGGAGCCACTGCACGGGGTGCTGCTGCCCAGGTGCCTCTCCCTTGTTTCAAACCCCCTAGAAAGTTAAGGGTGTTCCCAATGTGCCTTTTGGGCTGTAGGGACCGCCCAACTAAAGACCGTCCCTAGAAGGACCTGCTTTGCATTTCTTTCCTTTTTTAGAGAAGAATTAATATCAAATAAAATGTCTGATTCTGACTTTTCTGTAGCTGTTACCATCGTGATGATAGAAGGCTTTTAAAGCCTGATGAGAATGAACGTTACCATCCCTGGCAAGGCTCGAGTATCAACTCACAAGGTCTGGGCTACTGAAAGCTCTCGGATCTCTGGTGGGGGGGGGCTCATGCTGGCCACAGACACAGTCACCCCATTCGTGTGCCCTCCTCATGTCATAAATACTGTTCAGGAGATTGGTGAGTGTGTTGTAAAATTGATAAGATTCAAGGTTGCCAAAGGCATTTCTTGAATTTCATAGGTCTTAATTTATGTTGCCATAGTAACTGAAATGTTAGAATTTCCCAAGATTAGAGGTTTTATATCCTTAACTTTAGAATGGTGGAATAATGTAGAGGAAGACTCTGGACTTGGTCTTTGCTCTTGTGTGGGACCTAATTCTTCTTGACCAACAGAACCCAAGCTGCTTAGTTTCTTGACTAGACTGAAATTCAAACTATTTCTCTATGTCGTTGTTGTTTTTGTCACACCTCACACCTTGGGGCAAAGCTAAGATGTTGCAAAGTTCTAGTCTCTGGTTTTTGGTATGAAAGTCACAATGATTTTCTGTTTTCAAACAATTAAGTTAGCTAATGAAACTGAATTATACTACATATTGCTTTTTCAAAATATACCTCACCTCATATGCCTGCTACAAACCAGTACAAACTAGGAAAGGTGAAGAATAAATGCTGACAGGCAGAAAAGTGGGAATGCCAAGAAGGACCTTTCTAGCATGACCATGACAATAATGACTCCACCTAGAGTTTGCCTCTTGAATTCCAAACTGGCCAGGTTTACACAGTTAACATCGGATAAATGTATACATGCTTCAGTGAGGCAGGAAAATACAAAATGGTCCTAAAGATAGGACCTCCGACACATCCCTTTGTAACAGGAAGACACATCCTTCTGTAGGTGGAGCCACTGCACGGGTGCTGCTGCCCAGGTGCCTCTCCCTTGTTTCAAACCCCCTAGAAAGTTAAGGGTGTTCCCAATGTGCCTTTTGGGCTGTAGGGACCGCCCAACTAAAGACCGTCCCTAGAAGGACCTGCTTTGCATTTCTTTCCTTTTTTAGAGAAGAATTAATATCAAATAAAATGTCTGATTCTGACTTTTCTGTAGCTGTTACCATCGTGATGATAGAAGGCTTTTAAAGCCTGATGAGAATGAACGTTACCATCCCTGGCAAGGCTCGAGTATCAACTCACAAGGTCTGGGCTACTGAAAGCTCTCGGATCTCTGGTGGGGGGGGGCTCATGCTGGCCACAGACACAGTCACCCCATTCGTGTGCCCTCCTCATGTCATAAATACTGTTCAGGAGATTGGTGAGTGTGTTGTAAAATTGATAAGATTCAAGGTTGCCAAAGGCATTTCTTGAATTTCATAGGTCTTAATTTATGTTGCCATAGTAACTGAAATGTTAGAATTTCCCAAGATTAGAGGTTTTATATCCTTAACTTTAGAATGGTGGAATAATGTAGAGGAAGACTCTGGACTTGGTCTTTGCTCTTGTGTGGGACCTATTTTCTGTCGATGTCGGGGCATTCTATCGATGCTAAGGTGTGAATGAATGTTTAGTCATTGCAGTTTAGGAATTAGAATTTCTGACGTCCAACCTTATTTTCTTATCTACATTTATGAATCTTGGTGGCTAAGACATTATTAAAATGGCCAGTCTTTAAATACAAAGGGGGTTAGAAGGGAGCAGAAGGAGAAGTAGGATTTTTATCATAGCAGTTCTAGAGGAGTCATCTTAGGGACCAAAGTGAATATGGTTCACCTTCTCCATTCATGTGAATTTCTAGCATGTGCTGAAGCACTCGATGCATTATTCACATGTGCTTTAAGAGAAGCCACTTTGTTGAGGCATTTAGTGCGCCAGCACTGTCTGAAGTGAGCACGCGAGGTATAGTGAACCCCCTGCCTTGAACCAGGAAGATAACTAAGAACACTGTGGACTGCTCAGGATCACATGTGTTGGTTATATGTACCCAAAGCAGCTGGGACACACAATGCAAATGACCTAGGATGGACCCAAGACGGAAGTCTGGCTCAGCTTACCTTATATCCTGATGATTTGATGTGCACGCCGCGTTTGGTCAGAGTAGATTTCATTCGGATGAAAAAGGAACGCTCAAGGGTGTTGTCAGTGGTGAGCAGACTGGGGCTGGTTGATTCCACTGAAGAATACAAAAATACAGACACATGATTTAGATCTCTCCCCAGCCTCTCTCAGCTCCTGCTCAGGTGCAGTCCTTGAGTTTACTAGACATAAATGACTGATGGCTGCTGAGAGCGTAGCAATCAGTTTACCTCATTTAGAAAATGTTTACTTTGCAGAAAATAAAAAAGAAATATTAATGTATCCCAAGAAGCTCCCTTCTGGTTTCTAGCAAGAGCTACTCAGGCCTTTTAGGCTCCAGCATCTCTCCCACTGGGGTCTGATGGTAAGTAGTTGTAGGACATCCTGAGGTTTGACTCTGAAATTTGACTGATACACACAGAATGGTCTTCAGCCAAGACTCAGGCAGACATGCTTCTGATGAGAGTCAAGATGGCTTGGTTTTTGCTCTCCCTGAAAATCTTTTCTCGGATCCCCTGCCTACTGGGGAGATCTGAGAACCATGGCACCAGCAAGACTGGGCGGCCACACCCTGGCCAGTGTCCTTGCTCTTCTGAGTTAGTTTCCTTCATTATGGGGAATTAGAGACCCAGAGTCTTCTCAACCAACTGGAGATAGAGGGCTGAGAATGGGATACACAGACAGAAACAAAACCGGCTCCCAAGATCAGCTCAGTCTTCCTGGCACGGGCGGGAGCTTATCACCAGCGCAGAATAGAAAATAGCCGCTATGTTTCTACCTCTTTGCTTCTGAGAAAATCATAGTTTCTCCTCTTAAGACAGCTACTCTTTCCCTTTCAATGTATTTAGATTAACCAGAATATGTTTTGACTTATGAAACTTAAAATGGTAGTTTGCATTCTTGCTCATCTAAAACCACCTTTAGGCAGTCAGAAGGTAATGCAAATCTATTTTCTTTACAAATAAGCTTCTATGGTGTTTAATAAATTTAAGTATTTTCCTGAAAAGAAATTAACTTGGGGGTTTGAAGCTTAATAATACTCTAATTTTACTCTTCTAAAATAGGACTTTAAGGTTTTTGTTATGCTAAAGTTAAAAAAAATATGTCTGACAACAAAACAGTTTCTTTTGGACAGCCCTACATGAACACTAATTTTCTCTAGGATGAAGGTAAAGAAATATGTGTAATAAAGAGATTAAAGAATCAAGTATGTATGAGAATAACTATTAAAAAAACAAAAGAAAAATAGACAAAGCAAGCTGTTCAATTTTAAATTATGAAACATATTCCATATATTTCTAAGGGGAAGAAGCATCTATTTTTTATATTAAACTTGATGTTCAGATGAAAGAAGAGTAAGAGTTACTATAATAAGAGAAGCCTTGCTACTTGTGATTGGGGCTTTTCTTGTATCATTCTTGCCTTCCTATGACTATATTTTCCTGTATTTATGGCATTTTCTTATACTTAAAGCTAAAATGGTCTTCAGCCAAGACTCAGGCAGACATGCTTCTGATGAGAGTCAAGATGGCTTGGTTTTTGCTCTCCCTGAAAATCTTTTCTCGGATCCCCTGCCTACTGGGGAGATCTGAGAACCATGGCACCAGCAAGACTGGGCGGCCACACCCTGGCCAGTGTCCTTGCTCTTCTGAGTTAGTTTCCTTCATTATGGGGAATTAGAGACCCAGAGTCTTCTCAACCAACTGGAGATAGAGGGCTGAGAATGGGATACACAGACAGAAACAAAACCGGCTCCCAAGATCAGCTCAGTCTTCCTGGCACGGGCGGGAGCTTATCACCAGCGCAGAATAGAAAATAGCCGCTATGTTTCTACCTCTTTGCTTCTGAGAAAATCATAGTTTCTCCTCTTAAGACAGCTACTCTTTCCCTTTCAATGTATTTAGATTAACCAGAATATGTTTTGACTTATGAAACTTAAAATGGTAGTTTGCATTCTTGCTCATCTAAAACCACCTTTAGGCAGTCAGAAGGTAATGCAAATCTATTTTCTTTACAAATAAGCTTCTATGGTGTTTAATAAATTTAAGTATTTTCCTGAAAAGAAATTAACTTGGGGGTTTGAAGCTTAATAATACTCTAATTTTACTCTTCTAAAATAGGACTTTAAGGTTTTTGTTATGCTAAAGTTAAAAAAAATATGTCTGACAACAAAACAGTTTCTTTTGGACAGCCCTACATGAACACTAATTTTCTCTAGGATGAAGGTAAAGAAATATGTGTAATAAAGAGATTAAAGAATCAAGTATGTATGAGAATAACTATTAAAAAAACAAAAGAAAAATAGACAAAGCAAGCTGTTCAATTTTAAATTATGAAACATATTCCATATATTTCTAAGGGGAAGAAGCATCTATTTTTTATATTAAACTTGATGTTCAGATGAAAGAAGAGTAAGAGTTACTATAATAAGAGAAGCCTTGCTACTTGTGATTGGGGGCTTTTCTTGTATCATTCTTGCCTTCCTATGACTATATTTTCCTGTATTTATGGCATTTCTATTCTGGGGTGATGGAGCTACTGACAAGTGTCCCTTCTTATGTGTCTCTCTCAAGATTTTCTCTTTTTTTGTCTTAGCACGGATCTGATGTCATTTTAAATGTACAGCTTTTTATCACTCGAGGGAAAAGCAGAGCCATGTTATATTTAGTACTTTCATTTCTTCTGATTAAATATGAATTACTATGAAATTTTTCTCATCATCTAACACGCCATAATACGCCAACAGCTTTTTAATACACTATATAAGCACAAACTTCTGCTCTAAGAGTTTAATTTGCCCCTCTAATCCAATCACATCAACCTTATTTCTCTTATCAGAGATTCCCATTTTGAATTAAATGAGCTCATTAGTTTTAATCAAAAGCAGAGAGATCAAAACTTAAACGTAAATGCTTTAGATCAGAACTGTCAGTCAGCCGTGCAGTTCTATTTTACTAAAACACAAGATCAGAGACCCTTAGAACCAATTTTTTCTCATAAGGGATGCTGAGAGCTTGAAGATGCTATATTCCTCTCTTTTTTTTTTTCCTTCCTCCCAAGGACAGATTATACATTTAAGGTTAGCCTTAATTTATAGCAGTTTTTCATCCTGGTGGAAATGGAAAAGTATGCCAATCTACTAGTGTCCCTTGTACGTTTATTGGCCCTTGTCCTCAGAGACTTGAACTAACGTGAAGCCATCAGCGTCCACATCAAACTCAGCCTTAAGAATTCACCTCCGTTCAGTGAGATTGTGTTTACCACAGCAGAGGGAAAATGCAACTTCCCAGAAGACTGAACTGGGTTTTAGGGCTGAGGTCCAGGATACCTGACCCAGGAAGGAAGGAACCACGTCACCATAGTAGAAAGGTGAATGACTCAGGCATTGAGGTTACCAGGGAGGTAAAGTTAAGAATAAGATGTAAGCATAAGCAAAGCAAGCTGTTCAATTTTAAATTATGAAACATATTCCATATATTTCTAAGGGGAAGAAGCATCTATTTTTTATATTAAACTTGATGTTCAGATGAAAGAAGAGTAAGAGTTACTATAATAAGAGAAGCCTTGCTACTTGTGATTGGGGGCTTTTCTTGTATCATTCTTGCCTTCCTATGACTATATTTTCCTGTATTTATGGCATTTCTATTCTGGGGTGATGGAGCTACTGACAAGTGTCCCTTCTTATGTGTCTCTCTCAAGATTTTCTCTTTTTTTGTCTTAGCACGGATCTGATGTCATTTTAAATGTACAGCTTTTTATCACTCGAGGGAAAAGCAGAGCCATGTTATATTTAGTACTTTCATTTCTTCTGATTAAATATGAATTACTATGAAATTTTTCTCATCATCTAACACGCCATAATACGCCAACAGCTTTTTAATACACTATATAAGCACAAACTTCTGCTCTAAGAGTTTAATTTGCCCCTCTAATCCAATCACATCAACCTTATTTCTCTTATCAGAGATTCCCATTTTGAATTAAATGAGCTCATTAGTTTTAATCAAAAGCAGAGAGATCAAAACTTAAACGTAAATGCTTTAGATCAGAACTGTCAGTCAGCCGTGCAGTTCTATTTTACTAAAACACAAGATCAGAGACCCTTAGAACCAATTTTTTCTCATAAGGGATGCTGAGAGCTTGAAGATGCTATATTCCTCTCTTTTTTTTTTTCCTTCCTCCCAAGGACAGATTATACATTTAAGGTTAGCCTTAATTTATAGCAGTTTTTCATCCTGGTGGAAATGGAAAAGTATGCCAATCTACTAGTGTCCCTTGTACGTTTATTGGCCCTTGTCCTCAGAGACTTGAACTAACGTGAAGCCATCAGCGTCCACATCAAACTCAGCCTTAAGAATTCACCTCCGTTCAGTGAGATTGTGTTTACCACAGCAGAGGGAAAATGCAACTTCCCAGAAGACTGAACTGGGTTTTAGGGCTGAGGTCCAGGATACCCTGACCCAGGAAGGAAGGAACCACGTCACCATAGTAGAAAGGTGAATGACTCAGGCATTGTTAGAAATTGTTACGATTTTCAGTTCGTGGGACTTCGCAGGTAAACACTTGGTAGCAAGAGTGGTTCCCCCAGGGGGACAAAACAGGAGATGCGAGCTTCTCTTGAGCTGTGGAAGTGAGCACTGCATCCTGCTCTGACTGGGTAGGGACCCCAACACGTCCCCGCCCATGGGTTGAATCTTCAACACAGGAGCAGCGTTCACTAAACCAGCGACAACGGATGTGAGAGGAATGCTGAGGTCAGATTTTGCCCCAGTGGAGGCTAGACTGAGACCCAAAAGTTGCTTTATTTCAAGAGCATAGAGGTATGCGGTGGATCGGGAAGGTTGTTCGTCACGGAGAAGGAGAGAAGACGACTTAGAAAAGAGTTTAATTTCTGATAAAGATTTCTGCTTTAATTCCACATGGCTTTCTAGTTCAGAGGACAAGAGGCAGAAGTTACCCGCCACACTGGCCCTTTCAAAGGCCACCTAACAAACTAACCCCCAGTACTATGTGACCTCAAGGGCTGGCACATATGCTCTGATTGACAGTGATGTCTGTCATGTAAAGAAAGGCTATCTGTATGTGACAGACAAGCAGCAGTTTTAGAAGAGAAGCTTCCTAAGTGTCTTAGGTGAGAAGCATGGATTCAGATGAACGTTCTATTGAGAGAGAGCCAAGGGAGCCTGGGCTTGGTGACGTGGGACATGGCTGTAGCTTGGAATAGAGAAAGGATGTCTGTGTGGTTTTGGTGGATATGATGAGAGGGCAATGTAATGAGAAAAGTTTCCTTAGGGCTGGGTGCTCTGTAAAGACTGTGGAACCCATCTGTGTCCAAAAACCTTTTGAGAGTGCTTTCCAGAGATCACAGGCTTTTCTGTCAACTTTTTGAGACAGGCCTTGATTGTTGCATGATCTGATTTTTTAAAAAAAGTTGTAATTCAGAGAAGTTACATCTGCTGTCTGAGACAAAGGAGAAACTGGTGGGTAAAAGCAGATTAAGTGGTCAAAGCCCAGATATGGCCAGTTTTGACCTGTGAATTATAAATAAGGAGTTAAAAAAGAAAACAAAAACAAGACCCCTACAAATGAAAGCTAGATAAAGAAACAGCCTCTCTTTTGCTAAATCTCAAGGGCCTCAACTTCTAAATAAATCTAAATGATCTCAGCTCTTGAAATGTCAATTTTTGCATATTTTGTGAAATTTACAGAACAATTTATAGCCAAAGTTGTAATAACTTTTATGTCGGCAAATGCCACCATAATGCGAAAGCTTATCTGTGTTATTCTCCCTCTGTTCCTGATTCCCTGACTGGTACTGTAGTTGCTCCTTCCTTATCATGAGGAGGCAGGAAGTGGTGGCAAAGAGGGAGGGCAGGGGGAGGTGGCTGGGAACCATCCAGTTCTCCTGGACCAGTCTGAGGGCCAGGTGTATGCTGAGCACTTTCAGGACTCTCCTCGGGGTCCCTGCAAGAGGATGAGGCCAAAGCATAAAGAGGGCTTCTCTTTTTAGCATACTCCAGATGTTTGCAGTGCATGCTAGTGTCAGAGCCCTCAACAGCCATCAGATCATGCTGTAAGAAAGCAAAGTCATGCTTTGAGAAAACTCTGTTTCTCCTTTTGAAGAAGAAATGGAGTTAAGTTGTTAAGATATGAAGCTAAATATACTCTTCCTCCCCTTCATTCCCTCACTAAATCTTTCCTCTTTGCGATGTTTTGTGCAAACAAGCAAAATCTCTTGTTTCTCTTGTCACACTACAAGGGAAGAGCTGTTGGCCATCTCACCATTATCTTGATAAAGCCAGACTTCTGCACTGGCGTGGGCTGTTAGCCTTGCTAAGAAACGATGTGGACTCGGTCATGACGGGCAGCACAGCCGCCTTGTGGCTGCCTCATTCACTCTAATAGAAACGCGGTACTTTAGGACTTGCAAATGTGACAAGTTATTTCTTTTCTTACAAAAGATTCCCTGTACTTCCTCAGCCACTTGGAAGTTAGGCTTTCTGCGGCCAGAAGAATACAAGCAAAAGTCATGTGTCACTTTCAGGTGGGATCTCCTAGAAGAGCAGGTCACAAGGTCCTACTTTCTCCCTGTCGTGTGGACTATCAGCATTTCAGATGGCGGCTGCTCCATCAACCTAGGTCTTGAAATGAGGACAGTAGGGGGCAAAACGTTTAGCCCATCTTCACAGAAACAAATCTTTGTTGTAATCTGGGATTACTTTTTACTGCAGCATAATTTAGCCCATACTGACTGACGAAAATACTGAATATTTAACATCCTATAAAAATACGTATCATCCAAGTCTCCTAGATAGTCAGCAGCAGAGAACATGGACATGACCTGTTTGTCTGACTCCAAAATTCATGACGTAGCCAATATACTATTCTCACATTTATCTGTATCCTCATTTATTGCTTACGCTGTGGCAGTAGGGTGGAGATAGGGCTCACTTTGATTCTCTATAGCACATAGAGAATTTATATATATATATATATATATATATGTAAATTGTACATATATTTAGTATATTCAATAACTAATATTCACTAAATAGTGACATTAATGTGATAAAATATTCCCAACTTAGTAGGAGGTCCATGGTAAAAATAAATCTTTTCTCACAGAAATTGTCCCTAACAGATTGTATGTTTATCTAGGATGACCACTGTGGTTGTTAAAAAATGCCAAAATACCAATTCTTCAATACTTGTTCAAAAAGGTGGAGCCTACTTCCTCGCGCTTTGAGTATGCGCTAGACTTGGTGACTTACTTCAAATGAATGGCATATGGCTGGCTTGGTACTGTACAGCTTGCCCATAACAGGCAGCACGGCTTCCGCCTTGCTTCCGCATTCACTCGCACGGAAGCCAGCTGCCATGCTGTGCGGACCCTTGAGCAGCCCTAGGGGGAGGCCGGTGTGGAGAGGAACTGAGGTTTCCTCCTCGCAGTCAAGTCAGAGTGAGCCTGGACGTGGACCTTCCTCCCCAAGTCAAGCCTTCCGATGACCATGCTCTGACTGACGTCTCCATGGCAACCTCAGGAGGGGCCCCGAGCTAGAACTCCTCGGACAAGCTGTTACTGGATTCCCGACCTAGAGAAACTATGTGAGATATCTTTGCTTTTAAAAAAAGTCCGTCAGTATTTGGAGTGGTATGTTATGCAAAGATAGATAACGTAACACCCATGTGGAATTTTAGCCTTGTTTTACTTCCCTGTCGTGGACTATCAGCATTTCAGATGGCGGCTGCTCCATCAACCTAGGTCTTGAAATGAGGACAGTAGGGGGCAAAACGTTTAGCCCATCTTCACAGAAACAAATCTTTGTTGTAATCTGGGATTACTTTTTACTGCAGCATAATTTAGCCCATACTGACTGACGAAAATACTGAATATTTAACATCCTATAAAAATACGTATCATCCAAGTCTCCTAGATAGTCAGCAGCAGAGAACATGGACATGACCTGTTTGTCTGACTCCAAAATTCATGACGTAGCCAATATACTATTCTCACATTTATCTGTATCCTCATTTATTGCTTACGCTGTGGCAGTAGGGTGGAGATAGGGCTCACTTTGATTCTCTATAGCACATAGAGAATTTATATATATATATATATATATTTTGTAAATTGTACATATATTTATTATATTCAATAACTAATATTCACTAAATAGTGACATTAATGTGATAAAATATTCCCAACTTAGTAGGAGGTCCATGGTAAAAATAAATCTTTTCTCACAGAAATTGTCCCTAACAGATTGTATGTTTATCTAGGATGACCACTGTGGTTGTTAAAAAATGCCAAAATACCAATTCTTCAATACTTGTTCAAAAAGGTGGAGCCTACTTCCTCGCGCTTTGAGTATGCGCTAGACTTGGTGACTTACTTCAAATGAATGGCATATGGCTGGCTTGGTACTGTACAGCTTGCCCATAACAGGCAGCACGGCTTCCGCCTTGCTTCCGCATTCACTCGCACGGAAGCCAGCTGCCATGCTGTGCGGACCCTTGAGCAGCCCTAGGGGGAGGCCGGTGTGGAGAGGAACTGAGGTTTCCTCCTCGCAGTCAAGTCAGAGTGAGCCTGGACGTGGACCTTCCTCCCCAAGTCAAGCCTTCCGATGACCATGCTCTGACTGACGTCTCCATGGCAACCTCAGGAGGGGCCCCGAGCTAGAACTCCTCGGACAAGCTGTTACTGGATTCCCGACCTAGAGAAACTATGTGAGATATCTTTGCTTTTAAAAAAAGTCCGTCAGTATTTGGAGTGGTATGTTATGCAAAGATAGATAACGTAACACCCATGTGGAATTTTAGCCTTGTTTTGGTATGACATCTGTGCACGTGGGTGAAACTCATGTGACTTCGAGAAGGCGTGCACTGCCCACTATGTCAGCACACAGTGAATTCACACATGGAGGAAAACCACCTGCTGTGCCGATTTTTGTTAGTGGGGTCTGTGTTTTCAAAGCTAAATGTTCACCTATTTTTTTTTTTTAAATGCAATTTTCGTAATCTTTTTTTTTTTTGGAGCGGGGGGGGCACTTCTATTGGTCTTTCATTTGTCTATTTTCATCCATCTTTGTTCTTTGGCCTGTGTGGGCCTCCCATTGCAGTTGCCTCTGTCGCTGCAGAGCACTGGCTGTGGGCGCGTGCGCTCCAGAGCTCTGGCTCGGTAATTGGACACATCGGTCCAGCTGCCTGGCGGCACGTGGGATCTTCCCAGGCCAGGGACCGAACCGGTGCCCCTTGCACTGCAAGGTGGTGTCCTTACCCACTGGACCACCAGGGAAGCCCTAAATGTGCAGTTTTCAAAAGGTGCTATCAACAGTGTCATCTACAATATTGCAGCATCTGGAAAGGCAGGCTTGACATCCTGCTTACCTTTTGTGGCATCCATACCCTGCTCTTCTGCAACCCCCACCTCCCCGCAAGTACCTAGAATTATGTTTTGCATAAGTAAACGCTTTGTTTGCATTGAATAAAGTTGAATGCTGAATAAAGTAACATTCTAAGTCTTTGTTTTAGGAAGAATGATTCATTCTGGCCCTTCATTTTCTCACCCCAAACATCTTATCCCAAGAAGTGTTTTTGTTTTGTTTTGTTTTGATTTTTTGAGGAGAGGGCATCACTGTGTCTTCTTCATCTCTAAGGAAGCATTTTCTGCTAAGTGTTATTTTGAGAGTCATGGACCAGTGAATTCCGTAGTTAAAAGAGGATTGGCCTGATTTTGCCCAGAATTAGAGACCGCTTTGTTCTCTGTCTTTTGAGAGTTGGTCTCCATCCCACTGGCAGGGGGGTAATGGGCCTCAGGAGCGACATGGAGGTGCATGGTCACTGGCGAGGACTGTTTTCCATGGGCCTGAGCTGTACCTCCTTCTGGATGTCTGGCAAAGGCGGCTGCCGCCACCCTCCTGTGGCTCAGCAGGTCGCCCTCTCAAGCTTCAGTGCTTACTCAGAGTACGCCGGAAAAGCCGCATTTATTGAAGTCTCATTAGGGCTGGTTCACGCTCCCCCTCGGTTGTGAGTCTTGGGCTTTGTTTAGAAACTTGTGAATCATTAACTGAAACTCTAGAGCATAGCTGTGAAAATAATTGTGGTTCAATAATGATGTAATAAACTTCTTTCAAAGTAACGTTAAAAATAATCCGCCAAAAAAAAAAGAGGAAAAAAAATCAATCATCTGCCAACCCATGCCACCTGTCAGCACAAGCTACCCAGCAGTCTCTTGCCTGCCTGGGAAGAGAATCTGAACGCAGGGGGTTGGCGTTCAGGTTTCCTGCGCCTGGCAGGGGTTGCTACTTGGGGGGCTGTCCCCCGAGGGAGAGGAGCGCGCTCAGCTGCCGCCTGCTGCTCCACAGTTGGTGTTTGGATGATACCACTCCGGGGAAATACACACAGTGTCAGAGTCAAGCTGCTACCCGTGGGTGTTTCTGTACACTACGAAGCATTGGGAAAGCTCAAGGGGAGACACTGGGTATTGTAAAGATAGCCTTTGAGAGTATATGACACCCGGCGTGACCTGCTCGGCAGCAGGCTGTGCTCTAAATAGCACATGCCATCTGAATACTGCAGGCGGTAGTTTTAAATCTTCTCAGAGACTCCCTATAAATGTTGCCACTTGAGGGATCCATTCTGGGAGAAAAATATAGCACATCCTCCCGGGATGCCTCTTGGATTCCATTACCAATATTGCGTATGGGATCGAGTGTGGCACTGCTTTTATCACGACTATAAAGTGGTTACGAGCCAATTCCTCATATAAAACATACTCAATAACGCTGAGGCTTTTTTCCTCCCTTTTCTGTTTCCTTCTTTTATTTCCTTCCTTTCTCTCCTTCCTTTTTTTTTTTTTTTTTAACGACAAACATGATGTCAGACAAAGGGCATCAGGACTTGGACTTTGTAGTACAAAACAAAATAACAATACATAAACACCTTTGTGAAGGCAGCTTGAAACCCCATGTTTTCTATTAAAAAGTCATGTTCAATCTTCACTGTTGATAGAACCGAATAGCTAACAGAGAGAACATTGTATATCGGAAAGGTCAATAGTTATTATGAGCTACAAATATATTTTTTTCCATCCTTCAGGCTGTTTAGCGCATATCACAGCATGAGCAGCTGTCTTCTTTAATGCTTTTAAAATTAGAATCCCAAAGAGGAAGAAAAATTATGGTTGGAATGATTGCTCTTTGCTTTTGTAAGTTTACTTTAATATACTATTTTATATACATGAATCTTCCGTGCAGCGTATCTGTGGGGCAGTCCCTGGTTGCCAGGATGGAGTTGAACCGCCATGTGCATTTTCTCAGCATTCTGGCCAAATCTCCGTCTCAGGCGCAGATGTTGTCGACATACCATATTTTCAAAAGGAGTCATACAGAGGAGTCTGGTTACAGAGACACTTGAAAAAAACACTGAGCGGGTTCTCTTGGGGCTGGGTCCCCGAGGAGAGGAGCGCGCTCAGCTGCCGCCTGCTGCTCCACAGTTGGTGTTTGGATGATACCACTCCGGGGAAATACACACAGTGTCAGAGTCAAGCTGCTACCCGTGGGTGTTTCTGTACACTACGAAGCATTGGGAAAGCTCAAGGGGAGACACTGGGTATTGTAAAGATAGCCTTTGAGAGTATATGACACCCGGCGTGACCTGCTCGGCAGCAGGCTGTGCTCTAAATAGCACATGCCATCTGAATACTGCAGGCGGTAGTTTTAAATCTTCTCAGAGACTCCCTATAAATGTTGCCACTTGAGGGATCCATTCTGGGAGATAAATATAGCACATCCTCCCGGGATGCCTCTTGGATTCCATTACCAATATTGCGTATGGGATCGAGTGTGGCACTGCTTTTATCACGACTATAAAGTGGTTACGAGCCAATTCCTCATATAAAACATACTCAATAACGCTGAGGCTTTTTTCCTCCCTTTTCTGTTTCCTTCTTTTATTTCCTTCCTTTCTCTCCTTCCTTTTTTTTTTTTAACGACAAACATGATGTCAGACAAAGGGCATCAGGACTTGGACTTTGTAGTACAAAACAAAATAACAATACATAAACACCTTTGTGAAGGCAGCTTGAAACCCCATGTTTTCTATTAAAAAGTCATGTTCAATCTTCACTGTTGATAGAACCGAATAGCTAACAGAGAGAACATTGTATATCGGAAAGGTCAATAGTTATTATGAGCTACAAATATATTTTTTTCCATCCTTCAGGCTGTTTAGCGCATATCACAGCATGAGCAGCTGTCTTCTTTAATGCTTTTAAAATTAGAATCCCAAAGAGGAAGAAAAAATTATGGTTGCAATGATTGCTCTTTGCTTTTGTAAGTTTACTTTAATATACTATTTTATATACATGAATCTTCCGTGCAGCGTATCTGTGGGGCAGTCCCTGGTTGCCAGGATGGAGTTGAACCGCCATGTGCATTTTCTCAGCATTCTGGCCAAATCTCCGTCTCAGGCGCAGATGTTGTCGACATACCATATTTTCAAAAGGAGTCATACAGAGGAGTCTGGTTACAGAGACACTTGCAAACACACACATATGCATTCTGCCTTTTGATTGCTTTAAAGCTCTGCGAATAACTACAACAATGCTATGTGATGAGAAACAGCTATGCAGCACTGGGTGAAAAATCAGGCAGTGATCCAAACCAGGGATATACAAAGTATCACTCTTCACCTGCAGGCGTCTGGATGGAGAGGGCATCTTCTAGGCTGTGAAAGGTTTATTCTCTGCCCTTGCCTGGAACTCCTGACCTCTACTTGGCATGGAGCCCTGAAGACAATGAGTCTTTTAAATAGCACATGTTAGCACATACCGGATGTATGGCTCGTTCAGTCTTTGTTCAGTTATTTACAGTAAGTACGTAATGAGCATTTATAATGAGCTGGAACTGTTTATAACGGTGCTTTCATTGGGGAGGTGGGGAACATATATAATAGTTTCTGGTAGTAATTAATGCTCTAAAGAAGAGGGATGCAGGGTAAGAGGCTAGTGAGTGGTGAGAACCACATCCTGGTCGTGTGATCACAGGAGACTCAGTCATGGGGATATTGAGGTCAAGTGCCTCTCCTCTGGGCTCAGGATTTGAGTTGCAGCGTCATCACCCTGCATTGGTAAATAGCTTTACTGGAAGATTATTATCTAGATAGATACACACCAGTGCTGATGAAATTCTAGAAATGGTTCCTTGGGACTTCTGTCCAAAATGAAAATAAGTAATATAGCAAAGATGAAAATTTAACTTGTAGAAAACTAAGAGAGGCGTTACGAAGGACTGGACAGAGAATCATGCCTCCCAGATGAACCAACTGGCGTCATTTCTTTGGGAATCTCTAGAGAGAGCAGCGTCAGTAGAAAAGTGGGGTAGGGCTTCCCTGGTGGTCCCGTGGGTAAAGAGTTTGTCTTGCAGTGCCAGAGGCACCGGTTCGATCCCTGGCCTGGGAAGATCCCACGTGCTGAGGATTGGCTGGACGGGTATGTCCAATTATGAGCCAGTGCTTGGGAGCGCATGTGCCCAGAGCCAGTGCTCTGCAAGGAGAGAGGCCACTGCGATGGGAGGCCCACACAGGCCAAAGAATAAAGATGGATGAACAATAAATGATGACTTAGAGGCAGGAAAACAAAACAATGCTATTAAAAATGAAAAAAGTAGAATAGAGATAGAATTAATAAGTGTTTTACTTCTCTGTGGTGAATTTTGGTGATGAAAATAGAGCAGAGTATGTTCACTGATTGAGAAGACTGGGTTGAAAGTTGTCTGTATTAGAAATGCTAATTGAAGAATTTAAATCCTAAGGGATATTGCATCAGTAGCAGAGAAAGGGAGGTGAGTCTCTGAAATGGGGGAAAGAAATAAGACCTGAGCAGAAAAGGGAGCGGGGAGGGAGAGGGAAGGGAGGGTGATGGTTCTCAAAAGAGTAGAGGTCGCTTGCGGAGATAAAGGACGGGGGGGAAGGAGAGGATTTTGAGAGAGAAAAACAAAGCTGTGGAGCAGCCCACGTGGGCAAAGCAAGTAGGAGCAATAGAAAATACATAGCAAGATTACACAGCAGTTAGACATTTCACGTCTCAAATTCAAGCCCACTGGTTTTCCAGAGGGCCGGGTAATGATGGCGTGGTGGATTTTCTAGGCTGTCTGTGCTTGACAGTGGGCTTTTCCCAGACATGGGAGCTGGCACAGTGGGAGTAGAAGATGGTAGGGTGAAGGACTTCCGTGGTTAAGAGGTGGGCCTAAAGGAGGGAGTGGTGAGGTGGAGGTAGGAAAGAACACGTTCACCCTGCATTGGAAAAGAAAATTATTATCTAAGATACACACCAGTGCTGATGAAATTCTAGAAATGGTTCCTTGGGACTTCTGTCCAAAATGAAAATAAGTAATATAGCAAAGATGAAAATTTAACTTGTAGAAAACTAAGAGAGGCGTTACGAAGGACTGGACAGAGAATCATGCCTCCCAGATGAACCAACTGGCGTCATTTCTTTGGGAATCTCTAGAGAGAGCAGCGTCAGTAGAAAAGTGGGGTAGGGCTTCCCTGGTGGTCCCGTGGGTAAAGAGTTTGTCTTGCAGTGCCAGAGGCACCGGTTCGATCCCTGGCCTGGGAAGATCCCACGTGCTGAGGATTGGCTGGACGGGTATGTCCAATTATGAGCCAGTGCTTGGGAGCGCATGTGCCCAGAGCCAGTGCTCTGCAAGGAGAGAGGCCACTGCGATGGGAGGCCCACACAGGCCAAAGAATAAAGATGGATGAACAATAAATGATGACTTAGAGGCAGGAAAACAAAACAATGCTATTAAAAATGAAAAAAGTAGAATAGAGATAGAATTAATAAGTGTTTTACTTCTCTGTGGTGAATTTTGGTGATGAAAATAGAGCAGAGTATGTTCACTGATTGAGAAGACTGGGTTGAAAGTTGTCTGTATTAGAAATGCTAATTGAAGAATTTAAATCCTAAGGGATATTGCATCAGTAGCAGAGAAAGGGAGGTGAGTCTCTGAAATGGGGGAAAGAAATAAGACCTGAGCAGAAAAGGGAGCGGGGAGGGAGAGGGAAGGGAGGGTGATGGTTCTCAAAAGAGTAGAGGTCGCTTGCGGAGATAAAGGACGGGTGGGAAGGAGAGGATTTTGAGAGTGAAAAACAAAGCTGTGGAGCAGCCCACGTGGGCAAAGCAAGTAGGAGCAATAGAAAATACATAGCAAGATTACACAGCAGTTAGACATTTCACGTCTCAAATTCAAGCCCACTGGTTTTCCAGAGGGCCGGGTAATGATGGCGTGGTGGATTTTCTAGGCCGTCTGTGCTTGACAGTGGGCTTTTCCCAGACATGGGAGCTGGCACAGTGGGAGTAGAAGATGGTAGGGTGAAGGACTTCCGTGGTTAAGAGGTGGGCCTAAAGGAGGGAGTGGTGAGGTGGAGGTAGGAAAGAACAGGGCAAGATGTGGGGACCTGGGTGGGGCACCAAAAAGCGGGCTGTGCTCCCAGAATGCTGGGTGAGATGGCTGTCTGCTGCTTTCAAATAAGTTTATGTGCTACATCTCTAGTTTTCCATGTCCATAGAAAGTCTGGAAGATATGTAAAAGCATAAATAAGAAAAAAAGCCTCTAGTTACCTGATCACCCATCACTCTTAACACTAATAGGTTTTGTTGCTACCTAGCTTATTATTGTTATTATTTGGCGGGGGGGATGGGGAAGGAGAGGGGTGGGCGGGCCACTTCTATTGGTCCTTCATCCATCTATTTTCATCCATCTTTGTTCTTTGGCTCCTGTGGGCCTCCCATCACGGTGGCCTCTGCTGTTGCAGAGCACCGGCTCTGGGCGCATGCGCTCCAGAGCTCCGGCTCCGTAATTGGACACATCGGTCCAGCCGCTCTGTGGCACGTGGGATCTTCCCAGGCCAGGGATGGAACCGGCGCCCCTTGCACTGCAAGGTGGTGTCCTTACCCACTGGACTACCAGGGAAGCCCGCTACCTAGCTTATTATTTACATATTTATTTCAAAATTGGGATCATACTTGAGTATCCCCCATACTTTATAATGTTAAAAAAGTTGTAACTCACTGTGTGATAATAGCTGGGCTTTTATTAGACACTGTTTGGGGAATAAAAGGATATTAGGGCTCTCATGACCTTGGTTGCAAGGCAGCTTTCAAAATAAGTAATGATAGTATCTGCATGTGTCCACATCAGTGCATCACTTTCAAACACACTATTTTTCCTGGCCGTGTAATGTTCCATTTGTCACTTCCCTGAAATTAGTCTTGGTGAATTTTTCTGAAATTAGTGATGAATTTTTTTGACATTAGTCTTCCTTCAACTTTCTTGTCATGTCTTTGGCTGGATTTCTCGAAAGAGTATCACTGGATCAAAGAGCATAAGTTTTCTTTTTTTAATGTGAGTATGTACAGTTTGTTTTCCAGGAAAGTTGTGATGTGTATCAGTTTATATGTTTGTCAATAATGTTTGTTCATATTAATGCCATTATATTTTTGTTCTTATTTGGTAAAAATATTAAATTAGAAGATATCCTAAAAAAAAAATCTCATGTTTAATTTGCATTTTTATTTATAATGATGTTGAATAATGTTTTAATGCATACGTACTGGCCATTTGAATTCTTTTTAGTGACATATTTATGTCCTCTATTTTCCAGTTGAATTTTATTCTTTTTCTCATCAATTTGAATGAGATGCTTATATATACACACACACATATACGTATATGTATGTATGTGTGTGTATATATATATATATATGTATGTGTATATCTATATCTATATCTATCTATATATATATATATGTATGTATATGTACCTGTATATTCCCAGGTAGCTCTTTGGTAAAGAATCTACCTGCCAATGCAGGAGACATTGGTTCAATTCCTGGGTTGGGACAATTCCTTGAAGAAGAAAATGGCAACCCATTCCAGTATGCTTGACTGGGAAATCCTGTGGACAGAGGAGCTTGGCGGGCTACAGTCCATGGGGTCGCAAAGAGTTGGACATGATTTGCATGCGCCCAGAGCTCCGGCTCCGTAATTGGACACATCGGTCCAGCCGCTCTGTGGCACGTGGGATCTTCCCAGGCCAGGGATGGAACCGGCGCCCCTTGCACTGCAAGGTGGTGTCCTTACCCACTGGACTACCAGGGAAGCCCGCTACCTAGCTTATTATTTACATATTTATTTCAAAATTGGGATCATACTTGAGTATCCCCCATACTTTATAATGTTAAAAAAGTTGTAACTCACTGTGTGATAATAGCTGGGCTTTTATTAGACACTGTTTGGGGAATAAAAGGATATTAGGGCTCTCATGACCTTGGTTGCAAGGCAGCTTTCAAAATAAGTAATGATAGTATCTGCATGTGTCCACATCAGTGCATCACTTTCAAACACACTATTTTTCCTGGCCGTGTAATGTTCCATTTGTCACTTCCCTGAAATTAGTCTTGGTGAATTTTTCTGAAATTAGTGATGAATTTTTTTGACATTAGTCTTCCTTCAACTTTCTTGTCATGTCTTTGGCTGGATTTCTCGAAAGAGTATCACTGGATCAAAGAGCATAAGTTTTCTTTTTTTAATGTGAGTATGTACAGTTTGTTTTCCAGGAAAGTTGTGATGTGTATCAGTTTATATGTTTGTCAATAATGTTTGTTCATATTAATGCCATTATATTTTTGTTCTTATTTGGTAAAAATATTAAATTAGAAGATATCCTAAAAAAAAAATCTCATGTTTAATTTGCATTTTTATTTATAATGATGTTGAATAATGTTTTAATGCATACGTACTGGCCATTTGAATTCTTTTTAGTGACATATTTATGTCCTCTATTTTCCAGTTGAATTTTATTCTTTTTCTCATCAATTTGAATGAGATGCTTATATATACACACACACATATACGTATATGTATGTATGTGTGTGTATATATATATATATATGTATGTGTATATCTATATCTATATCTATCTATATATATATATGTATGTATATGTACCTGTATATTCCCAGGTAGCTCTTTGGTAAAGAATCTACCTGCCAATGCAGGAGACATTGGTTCAATTCCTGGGTTGGGACAATTCCTTGAAGAAGAAAATGGCAACCCATTCCAGTATGCTTGACTGGGAAATCCTGTGGACAGAGGAGCTTGGCGGGCTACAGTCCATGGGGTCGCAAAAGAGTTGGACATGATTTAGCAACTAAATCACAATGTGTGCATATATGCATATATATATAAAAGACACCATGCCAAATTTCTTGCAAATATGTCCCCATTTTTTCCCTTTAACTTCTATTTGTGATGCTCATTGATACAGACATATTTTAAAATTTTATATAGAGACGTCTATACATTGTTTCCCTTTGCAACTTCTTTTGTTGCTCTTGTGCCTTAGAAAGTTTTCCTCTATTTTTTTCTAACAGATACTTGGCATTTTAAAAACGAAGCGTGGCTGAAGGTCAAGGAATGGCTGTGGCGATAGACTGCTAGAGGTAAGTCAGGAAATGAGTTTGTTGAGCTTGGGCAATCAAGGGAACGTGTGTGGACCTGATGTCCATCCTGGAACCGCTGATGCGGGCATCCGTGGCCTCTGGGTGGAGACGGCTGCAAAGACCTCAGAGCAGGAGCCTTCGCCCTTAAGGTAGGTCCGTGAACAGCATCGATGGAGCAGCAGTGTTGAGAACAGGTAAAGAACGCTGGTTTTGTTGTTGGTGTTTGTTTTAATGTGCTGATGTTGGGGGTGATGGTGCAGAAGTGGTGGTTGCGCTGGATGTTGGGAAAGTCAGAAGCGGAGGAAAGAATCATGGCCTCTGTTCAGGATGAGTTCTGAGGAGTGGGCTCCAAGGAAGAAGTGTTTTGATAAAGGCGAAGGGGCAGAAGTGGGATTCGTGGGAAAGATGATGGCAATTGTGGTTTGCTCCTAATGAAGGTTCCAAGATAAAAATACAGGATACCTGGCAGAATGTGAATTTTATATAGACATTGACTGCTTTTTTGGTGTTCATGGTAAAGAATCTGCCTGCCAGTGCAGGAGACACAAGAGATGTGGGTTCCATCCCTGGGTTGGGAAGATCCTTGGAGGAGGGCAGGGCAACCCATACCAGTATTCTCACCTACAGAATCCCATGGAAAGAGGTGCCTGAAGGACTACAGTCCATGGGGTCTCAATGCTTCAGACGTGACTGAGAACAGTACAGCATAAATACTGCGTGTACATTTCAAATTTAGCTGGGAATCCTGTACTTCTATGTGTTAACTCTGGCATCTCTGCTCACGGAAGAATGAGGACTCTAGCACTGAGGAAAGGCTTGGTGTGAGAGAGTCATCTGGTTAGCAGGAAGAAAGAATGGAGGAGTTCAGGAAATTGGCCTGGGATACATTTGTTTGACACAGAGAACATTCTGAATGGCTGGAACTTTCTCACTGGAGAGTGTTAGAGAACCAGGCAATAACTGAAAATTGAAGTACATGTTGGGGTGATGGTATGGCTTTTAAAATTTGCCTTCTCAGATATGGGATCCAGCACAATGACCGATTTTTGTTTTCCTGTGTGAACCTGTATGTTCTTGAGACAGAGGAGAACCTGGCTGGCAGGTCTCCACAAATGTCTTCTGAGTCGGTGTCTTCTGCTACTTTATTATTTTTTATCATACAGGAGGAATTTTATGAGACAGCTAGAATTTGTTGATTTTATTATGGCTCTATTCTAGCATATATTGAAGTGGTTATTTTTCAAAATGTTTTCAGTCTGAAGTATGGTATTAAATCCATCATCAATAAAGACTTGAGGTTTATTTATTGGAGAATATTCTTAGTAACAGTATTTATACATTACAATAATCTAGAGGAGGCAGAAATAGGAGACAACCTGATAATTATCTGCATCTGTTACTTTGCTAATGAATGTCTAATTTGGACATCTTTAGCAAATTTTCCTTTCTCACATGATCCCAGCACATTTTAATGACCACTTCTCCATCTCAGGACCCAGTCAAAGTCTTCTAATCTCCCGGCTTTGCTACAGGAATACAGGGTTCCGGCTATAGCGTCTTGGTCAACTAAGATGCATGTGGCCATCACAGTGCATGTTCAGGCGTCATTTCTGTATCTGAGCTTGATGATGGTCACTTGTATGTTGGTTTCAAGGCTATGCACAGTCTTCCCAAGTGGTGGGGATAAAAAAAAAGTGGTCATTTTCTAATGATTCTATTTATATTGTTTGCAATTAGCTTTGCTGCAGAATTACCTTTTTCCCTTCGAGTTGAATATATAAAGGCTATTTATCGCTAAGGGTGATGGTGAAAATTGGGTGGAAGCAGCCTTTTCTCAAACTGGGGGCAAAGCAAATGTGTTGATAGTACTTACTGCCCGGCTTCACATATAATGGTCTAATAATATACGTGATGTTTTTAACATCAATACTTGAGCATTGTATCAGATGGTATCTGGGTCTAAATTGTACATTCTTCAATGCCAGCTGATTATTTTAAAGACTGGCACTGTCTATTTCCTGTTGCCTGGTAGCAGAATGCTGCCCCCGCGTTCGTCATCATTGTTTTGTGGCTAATCCTCACCACGGCGGGGACTCCAGGTATTTATGGTTGCCTGTGCTCTAGGTCTTCAATTATTTGACCTCGCATGAGAATGAATTCATCTATAACAGTAGGCTGTCTGTTGTCCACTTTACTCTTTTATTACTGCGTTTATTTCTAATGCACTTCACTTGCATGTCATTAGTAAAGTGCGTGGTATTTTTTAATCGCTTGAGAAGCTGTAATTTAGAAATGACATAGAGATGAAATCGTATACCTGGGGAAAACCTCTTATGATGCATATTATGACTCAAGACAGGACCTGCGTTCTTGTTTCCTCTTGAATCACTTCAGGTACAAGTCAAACCAAATACAACCAGATCTGTCTCCCTGAAATAGATGATTTCTACATGAAATACTTGTGACCAAGCATTCTTTTATTCTGTAGAAAGGCTTTAGAATACTTTCCACTCTTTGCCCAGATATTGCACAGGTATTGCAATGATTACTGGTATTAACTATTTATGTGGGAGATAATATTGCCTTTATTTTCTTCTGATAAGTGTTGTGTATTGTTATTTTGGTGCTAAAATCATGTGATACTCATTACATTATAAACATCTAATATACTTGACAAACTAGTTTATACCTAAAATGGAAGCTAAAATGCATAAAGCCAATCTAGAAAGGTCTTTATTCTGAAAGCTGTCTTGCCCTTTAAAGTTTTTTTTGTTGTTGTCATTGACACTAATAACCAACATCTTCAGTCCTTTCTCCAAAAGTGGAATGCCTCTCCCCGACCAGGTAAAATAGCAGTGTGTATAGAAGTAATTTAGGGGAGGACAGAAGGAGCCTTAAAGGGGAACCAAGGGCAAAGAAGAAATGATCTTCCTACCAAGAGAATTCATTTACTTTAGAAAGAATATTCTCTTACACAATTCAACATCTCACATTTCAGGAGATGCCTTTTTGTCTAAAATCATAAAACTATCAATAACAACTCTTGCTATCTTGACAATTATTTCCTCTCTCTTTTTGGCTTGTTGGAGAAGAAAGAAAGCATTTAGATACATGCAGAACATGTAAGTAATCTCAGGAAGATGATATTCTTGGGATTTTCCATATTTATATATTTTTTCCTACATTGTATTTTCACTACCCAAGAGCCCGGGCTGTTATTTTTTTCCCGAAGTCTGAAGATCACCCCATGGATTAACAAATGATTGAGGATTCTCTCTTAAAAGACTCTTTAAAAAACTGTCAGAATCAGCCTGAGACAAAGATTTATTATGAACTATTTAAAGGGCTTAATATATGTATCCCCAATGAGCCTTTGGAGCAAACTCAAAAGGAAGAGTGGAATTCTCAAAGAATAGGAAAAATTCTCCAATGCCCCAGTTTCTTCCAATGCATATTATGACTCAAGACAGGACCTGCGTTCTTGTTTCCTCTTGAATCACTTCAGGTACAAGTCAAACCAAATACAACCAGATCTGTCTCCCTGAAATAGATGATTTCTACATGAAATACTTGTGACCAAGCATTCTTTTATTCTGTAGAAAGGCTTTAGAATACTTTCCACTCTTTGCCCAGATATTGCACAGGTATTGCAATGATTACTGGTATTAACTATTTATGTGGGAGATAATATTGCCTTTATTTTCTTCTGATAAGTGTTGTGTATTGTTATTTTGGTGCTAAAATCATGTGATACTCATTACATTATAAACATCTAATATACTTGACAAACTAGTTTATACCTAAAATGGAAGCTAAAATGCATAAAGCCAATCTAGAAAGGTCTTTATTCTGAAAGCTGTCTTGCCCTTTAAAGTTTTTTTTGTTGTTGTCATTGACACTAATAACCAACATCTTCAGTCCTTTCTCCAAAAGTGGAATGCCTCTCCCCGACCAGGTAAAATAGCAGTGTGTATAGAAGTAATTTAGGGGAGGACAGAAGGAGCCTTAAAGGGGAACCAAGGGCAAAGAAGAAATGATCTTCCTACCAAGAGAATTCATTTACTTTAGAAAGAATATTCTCTTACACAATTCAACATCTCACATTTCAGGAGATGCCTTTTTGTCTAAAATCATAAAACTATCAATAACAACTCTTGCTATCTTGACAATTATTTCCTCTCTCTTTTTGGCTTGTTGGAGAAGAAAGAAAGCATTTAGATACATGCAGAACATGTAAGTAATCTCAGGAAGATGATATTCTTGGGATTTTCCATATTTATATATTTTTTCCTACATTGTATTTTCACTACCCAAGAGCCCGGGCTGTTATTTTTTTCCCGAAGTCTGAAGATCACCCCATGGATTAACAAATGATTGAGGATTCTCTCTTAAAAGACTCTTTAAAAAACTGTCAGAATCAGCCTGAGACAAAGATTTATTATGAACTATTTAAAGGGCTTAATATATGTATCCCCAATGAGCCTTTGGAGCAAACTCAAAAGGAAGAGTGGAATTCTCAAAGAATAGGAAAAATTCTCCAATGCCCCAGTTTCTTCACACCATGATTACTGTTTACTCAAAGGGTAAGATGCCTAACATGTCACACAAAGTCTTCAGAAGCCACAGGCCTGCTGATGTACAGTAAAAACAAAACAATGAAGACCGACAGTAATGCGCTTGAGAAAGGCAGCTGTAATTTACTTCCGAACCTGTTCGCTAACACACTAATGTAGCTACATGTTGTAGCAAGAGCTGATCCCTGACCCACACGGCAATCAAACAACTACCCGCATGTCGGCTGTCACAGAAGCTGGGACTGTCACCTTAATTATACGTTTCTGAATAACAAACCTTGTCTTAATGAACAACTTTCCTCCGACATGTATTCCCACTCACCCTTTCCTGTCCTTGAGAAGGCCCACTGTAGATCAGTGTGGTTGGAATCTGTGAAGCATATTCATAAGTAGGCTTCCTAACAGGTCATAAATACTACCTGAGCAGGCTGTTTGCTTTATGAGAATGCCACGATATAATTAAAATTATAGGCTTGTGCTCCTGGGAGGCTCTGAAGGAGAATCACTCAAGACCGAAGGGAAACTTTTCAGTGAACTTAGAACCATGTGTTTCTCTTTTCATATCTATAATATAATAATAATTTTTATTGTCGGGGCTATTTTCTTTTCTTTGGGATTTATATTCGGTAATGAGATTCCCCCTCCCCGCTCCCCACCCTATAATCGCACTAGTGTTCCTACTTCTAGACATGAGATTTCTTTATTTTCTTTTCATTTTAACATCCCCCAGTTCTTCAGTGATGCTCTGACAATGCTCCAATGATGAACACCAGGCACATAGGAGGGTCTTACAGAAAGGTTTTATAGATACAGTCATCCCTGGGATCCACAGGGGATTGGTTCGAGGAGCTCCTCCTCCTTCTGGGAACACCACACCCAAGAATGCTCAAGCTCCTTAGAGAAAATGCCCGAGTATGGCTGCCCATTGGTATCCAAGGCTTCCCTCCATGGTTGGTTGAAACCATGGCTGTGGAACCTGCAGATACAAGGGCTGACTCTACTTGGAGCAGAGGTAGTGCCTCTCTACAGCACGAAAACCTTTAGTATCGAGAACAAACAGCCAAGACAGTCTTAAATATAAAGATTTACTTCCCTGTGTCATTAGCTCACTGCTGGCTTGGGACTGGTCCATCAGTGAGGTTACTGGCATAGAAAGAGAAAGGACCTAGAGACCAGATTCATTGGTTCTGCTTTGATTTTATTTTACTTTAATATTTTGATGCTTTTTCTTTTCCTTTCCTATGGGTAGATATGCTTTCTTGGTGTAACACCTTTAGTCCTGTTTGATAAGATACACAGTAATATATATAGTGTTTAGAGAACTCAGTTGTAGTCACTTTGTAACATATAGCGGAATACATGGACTAATCCATGTAAATCATATTGCTTGGCCCACGATGAGCCCTCAGTAAATGTCAGCTTTTATGGTTGGAGTTGGTCTTGCTAACATATCTGCAGAGCTGCCTCCAACATTTATGTTGAGGATTATTGCGTGGATCAAGGATCAGGAATGGATAGTAATTGGCCTTGGGGGAGTGTGCGGAATAATTTTTTTTTCCCCAGGCTCTGAAGGAGAATCACTCAAGACCGAAGGGAAACTTTTCAGTGAACTTAGAACCATGTGTTTCTCTTTTCATATCTATAATATAATAATAATTTTTATTGTCGGGGCTATTTTCTTTTCTTTGGGATTTATATTCGGTAATGAGATTCCCCCTCCCCGCTCCCCACCCTATAATCGCACTAGTGTTCCTACTTCTAGACATGAGATTTCTTTATTTTCTTTTCATTTTAACATCCCCCAGTTCTTCAGTGATGCTCTGACAATGCTCCAATGATGAACACCAGGCACATAGGAGGGTCTTACAGAAAGGTTTTATAGATACAGTCATCCCTGGGATCCACAGGGGATTGGTTCGAGGAGCTCCTCCTCCTTCTGGGAACACCACACCCAAGAATGCTCAAGCTCCTTAGAGAAAATGCCCGAGTATGGCTGCCCATTGGTATCCAAGGCTTCCTCCATGGTTGGTTGAAACCATGGCTGTGGAACCTGCAGATACAAGGGCTGACTCTACTTGGAGCAGAGGTAGTGCCTCTCTACAGCACGAAAACCTTTAGTATCGAGAACAAACAGCCAAGACAGTCTTAAATATAAAGATTTACTTCCCTGTGTCATTAGCTCACTGCTGGCTTGGGACTGGTCCATCAGTGAGGTTACTGGCATAGAAAGAGAAAGGACCTAGAGACCAGATTCATTGGTTCTGCTTTGATTTTATTTTACTTTAATATTTTGATGCTTTTTCTTTTCCTTTCCTATGGGTAGATATGCTTTCTTGGTGTAACACCTTTAGTCCTGTTTGATAAGATACACAGTAATATATATAGTGTTTAGAGAACTCAGTTGTAGTCACTTTGTAACATATAGCGGAATACATGGACTAATCCATGTAAATCATATTGCTTGGCCCACGATGAGCCCTCAGTAAATGTCAGCTTTTATGGTTGGAGTTGGTCTTGCTAACATATCTGCAGAGCTGCCTCCAACATTTATGTTGAGGATTATTGCGTGGATCAAGGATCAGGAATGGATAGTAATGCTTAGTAGTCCCTGGGGTCCCAGAGCAAGAGATCCTGTCCTAGAATAACCACAGTGGTGCCTTTGGACATGATCATGCCTCAACAGGGAGAGAAGCAGTGTGACGTGGGAGTGGGGTGATGCCTTGGAATTGAGAAGCTTGAGTTCTAAGCTTGACCTAGCAACCAAATAGCTGTATAGTCTTAAGCCAACCATGTATCTCTCCTCCATCTACTCCCTATCCCTATGAAGGTTGAGATATTGCATCAGGAGGTTGCTGGGAGAATCAGATACATCCATATGATGGGAAAAGCTTGATTAATGTAAGTTAAATCTGAGCAGGAAACATTGTTGCATACTTATGAGGTATTTGGTGCTAAAATATCACATCAAATGTGACTCTGATTAATATCAGAAAGAGAGCAAAGTACCTCTAAAAATGTTACTGTTTTGTTCTAAAAATTCATATATTCACCAGCATTTCTGGTTGTGCTATTATCATTAACATGACTTTGGGTAAAAGATTTCTAGGGTGATAAATTTCTGAAATGGATAGGTATCATGAACCTGACTGCGAGGTGGTAAGAAAGTTTTACAATCACTGGTTTTACTGGAAAGTGCTACAGAATAAATGTGAACAGGAGAAAATGCAAATGCAAAAGAGAGGAGAGAATTCAACAGGGAGTAAAACTGAGAAGGAAGAAAGATGGGGGGTGGTATAAGGAAACTGGAAAGGGAAGGCTGAAAAGACAAACACAAAGGGCTAAGAGGATGAGAAAACCACACACAAGTTACACAGACCAGCAACAGTAACAGGTTCAGAACAGGAACCTCGGAATATTGAGAAAAAAAGGGGAGAAAAAAGTGGGAAGGAAATGGAATGCTCTTCTTACAGCTCAAAGCTGGTTTGAGTTTGCAAACCAGCTGCTGGTTCTCGGCTGCATGTGGCAATGACCTATGTTTCCCCCAGCCCTAAACAACTGAAGAAGCATGAATTAACTCACATTTGTTTTGTTTTTTGTTTTTTAAAGTTAAATATAAGCATTACAAAAGAAGGTAGCCCAACATTTGTAACATGTTAATTATAAATCTGCATGCTGGGTGAGAGGCTAGATTTTCTTAATGGCTGTTTTATTTTGTGCATTGCTGGTCCGAGATACAGGTAATTAGGATTAATGCCAGGTGATTTACAAACATGTTTAATTTAGTTGTTACAAGCTTCTTTGAGATATAAGCTCTTTTGTTTTTCCCATTTTAGGGGGGATCCATTGTCTATGACCACGCATGCTCAAGTACCCATGGCTGCTTATATAGCATGGCTTAAACTAAATCTAGATTGATTAATTGTAATTTACTTGGAAATCTCTAACTTTCATTTTGGTGGCAGCGTATTTCAAAGAATCCTGGTGCATGCAGAGAAGTAGTGTGAGGAGGCAGGCCAAAGGATACTACGAATTTGGAGTGACTTTAATTTTCACTTTATTTTCTAGATTTTATGAAAAGTACCTTTGCTATTCGACAATAATATCTATCTCTGTGCACTGTGTTTATGTATTTAAAAGGCTGATGCTTGTCCACAGGATCACAAAACAAAAACACCCGGGGGAAAAATAAATGAGAAATGGTAAGCTCAATAAAAGTGTGTCTGAAAATGGGAGAAAATAAAGGGAGTTTGTTTCCACCTGTTCTGGAAGGGAAAAGTTGGTATTGTCTATGAATAAGTAGAAAGCATATCCTTCTCCTTATCAGAGAGAAGGACTTAGTTCGTCTTTGCAGCTGAACGCTAGGACTCCTTTCTATCTTTTGCCACCGAGGAAACTGGCTTTCTTTGGTAATTTTTTTTTTTTTGGTGGGGGTGGGGCATGATCAGAAGACAAATGCCACAGAAGGCTCAGGTTGTTTGACAGTCCTTAAGTTTATGCAGATCCCACCACGGTTTTCAAACAGGTAAAGGTTTCTCTGGCAAGTCCCTTATAACCACACCAACTCCTCTCTCCCCTCTCTGACTTTCTAGTGCTGTCACGGTACGAGCTGGCCTTTTCCAGAAACCTGCTTTCAAACATTTTTAAAAAAATCATATTTCTGTCTATAAATGTTCTGTGACACAAATATAACAGAACAACTTTATAAAAGAATGAATTAAAAACCTAAAAATTTTGTGTGACTATAAGAAACAAGGAAATGTTAAGGTAGCGTCCTGCAGTGCACGCATGCTCAGTCGCTAAGGCGTGTCCCACTCTTTGAGCTGCCATGGACAGTAGCCCGCCAGACTCCGCTGTCTATGGATTTTCCAGATAAGAATACTGGGCGGGGGCTTCCCCTGGTGGTCCAGTGGGTAAGGACACCGCCTTGCAGTGCAAGGGGCACCAGTTCGATCCCTGGCCTGGGAAGATTCCACGTGCCGCGGAGCGGCTGGACCGATGTGTCCAATTACCAAGCCGGAGCTCTGGAGCACATGTGCCCAGAGCTGGAGCTCTGCGACGACAGAGGCTACCGTGATGGGAGGCCCACAGGAGCCAAAGAACAAAGAAGGATGAAAATAGAGAAATGAAAGACCAATAGAAGTGGCCCGCCTGCTCCCCTCCCTCCCCAACCTGACCCCCACCCAAAATAAATAAATAAATAAATAAATAAATAAATCTTTAAAAAAAAAAAAAAGAATACTAGAGGGGGTTGCCATTCCCTTCTCTGGAGGATCTTCCCATCCTAGGGACTGAACTCAGGTCTCTTGCATTGCAGGCGGATTCTTTACCATCTGGGCCACCAGGGAAGCCCTGCTGTAAGTACAACTAAGGATGCAGAGAAGGACAGAGGAAAGAAGACAGTGCAAACTGAGGGACAACCAAAAACAAGAACGGAAAGTCAGAGAAAAGAGGGTCAGAAGGAGCAAGGGAAACCCCTAAATGCAAGCAAGAGTAGAATCCCACTTACATGAGGTCCTTGAATAGGCAAATGGGCAAGAGATGGGGAGTCCAGTATGGTTCCCAGAGGCTCCGCTGGGGGAGGAGGCAGATGGGGAACACGTGTTTCACGGGTCCAGAGGCTCGGTGCAGGATGATGAAAAAGTTCTGGAGATGGTGTCAACAGGGGCATGATGTACTGAATGCTACTGAACCGTCCACTTGAAAGTATGTCACCTGCGTGTCACCTCCAAAAAGACTAGGCCTTAGACAAATGAGACATGACAGGATTCCAATGAGAAGGCAAAAAGGAAGGGAAGAGAATAAATGTAAAATTAATAGTCCCAAAGGAGAGAAACATGACAAGGAAGAACAGAGAAACAACAAAACAGGGAAGGAATGGAAAACAATGGTTTCCATCAAGACGGAGGGGCCATAGCTGGAAGGCCACAGTTCAGTTATTCCATTATTCCACAAATAGGCATGAAGTCCTTACACTTTGTGGGGCACTGGGGATCCAGAAATAAATGACATTGCTGACTGTCCTTGTTTCGAGGAGTATCTGTGCAGTGATGGTTTACAAAGATCATGAGACACTGTCTTGCTCTTGTGGATTTCGTGGTCAGTGCTTATCTAACGTTATTTCACAGATACATTTGTGTATTTAACAAGGTCCAGTCCTCCTGAAGAGCAGCCTTAGGAGGGAGGCTGGAACTCTAACCCGTTTCAGCACAGACTTAGAGAGCTAAAGGATCTAGGATGGTCTCCCCCATGTGTAGGAGAAAGATGAGAGCAGAGTAGGGGTGATTTGCCCAGGTGTGCCCCATCACTCACGGACAGATCCTGAGCACAAGCCACATTTCCAGACTCCCAACCCTCGTTTGATTAATATAGATTCAAAAGGTTGAAAAAACAAAAACAAAAACCCTTGATTAGTAATCAGAACGATAAAGGTGATTCACACAGGTCCACAGAGAGCCAAGGACTTACAGAAATATAGAAAACCAGAGGGTTTAATTTCAAGGACTCAGAGGTCACTATTTTATAGGGCAGCAACTGATCATATAAATATCAGGATAAAGAAGGCACAGTCAGAGCCAGATGACAAACACAAGCCAGAAAGTGTTCCAAAGGGTGACTATTATAGTCAAAGTTTCACTTTAACTAGAAGGAGCAAGGGAAACCCCTAAATGCAAGCAAGAGTAGAATCCCACTTACATGAGGTCCTTGATTAGGCAAATGGGCAAGAGATGGTGAGGCCAGTATGGTTCCCAGAGGCTCCGCTGGGGGAGGAGGCAGATGGGGAACACGTGTTTCACGGGTCCAGAGGCTCGGTGCAGGATGATGAAAAAGTTCTGGAGATGGTGTCAACAGGGGCATGATGTACTGAATGCTACTGAACCGTCCACTTGAAAGTATGTCACCTGGTGTCACCTCCAAAAAGACTAGGCCTTAGACAAATGAGACATGACAGGATTCCAATGAGAAGGCAAAAAGGAAGGGAAGAGAATAAATGTAAAATTAATAGTCCCAAAGGAGAGAAACATGACAAGGAAGAACAGAGAAACAACAAAACAGGGAAGGAATGGAAAACAATGGTTTCCATCAAGACGGAGGGGCCATAGCTGGAAGGCCACAGTTCAGTTATTCCATTATTCCACAAATAGGCATGAAGTCCTTACACTTTGTGGGGCACTGGGGATCCAGAAATAAATGACATTGCTGACTGTCCTTGTTTCGAGGAGTATCTGTGCAGTGATGGTTTACAAAGATCATGAGACACTGTCTTGCTCTTGTGGATTTCGTGGTCAGTGCTTATCTAACGTTATTTCACAGATACATTTGTGTATTTAACAAGGTCCAGTCCTCCTGAAGAGCAGCCTTAGGAGGGAGGCTGGAACTCTAACCCGTTTCAGCACAGACTTAGAGAGCTAAAGGATCTAGGATGGTCTCCCCCATGTGTAGGAGAAAGATGAGAGCAGAGTAGGGGTGATTTGCCCAGGTGTGCCCCATCACTCACGGACAGATCCTGAGCACAAGCCACATTTCCAGACTCCCAACCCTCGTTTGATTAATATAGATTCAAAAGGTTGAAAAAACAAAAACAAAAACCCTTGATTAGTAATCAGAACGATAAAGGTGATTCACACAGGTCCACAGAGAGCCAAGGACTTACAGAAATATAGAAAACCAGAGGGTTTAATTTCAAGGACTCAGAGGTCACTATTTTATAGGGCAGCAACTGATCATATAAATATCAGGATAAAGAAGGCACAGTCAGAGCCAGATGACAAACACAAGCCAGAAAGTGTTCCAGGGTGACTAATGCAATAATATTGAGGAATGTCACAGGTCCCTATTATAGTCAAAGTCACTTTAACTAATTGGCTCAGGCTATAAAAACATACAATCTGGGTCAAATGACACTGCTGAACGAAGCTTCTGTGTTCAGACATTATCTTAAATCAAAGCATCCCAACAAGAAGGCAAGGGACAAAGAGAAGGTTCAGCTCTGTAGGAAATGTTAAGAGATTTAAAAACTGGTTTATTTAATAGCAGTCAGTTCACGGGTCTGTGGACAGTGAGGATAACCTTCTTTCTTCTTTGCTTTTGCTCCAAACTTCAGAAGCATATGATGTTTCAGGGGATACTGTGGGGTTTCATTGACTTGAAGTCATCATCAGTTTAAGGTACCCCATACTGGGTCTTAGTGACAAAACAACCACAGTACTTTTATGAAGTACTAAGAAAAAAATGACTGCCGATTACAGAGTCACGAGATAAGCATCTTGATGGCAAGATGCACACCAAAATTAGGGATGACAAAATGTGTGAGAAATACAGAATCAATGACAAGGTATTTTTCCTGCCTCAGAATTAAGTTTGATAGTTATCTCTCCTGTTTTTACAAAGGGAAATAAATCAAGGAGTGTGTAGTTGGTACTGTTGAATGGTTACCCAAACCTCTGCCTGTCCTTTTTTTTTCCCTTAAAAACACCCTATTCTCTCATCCCTCGCCCCAACTGTAGCATTTCTCTCTCCACCTCCCTCCATCCAGCTACGTTATTCAGGGGAAGCAAGCTCAGTCCCAGGCAGGAATCATGGTTGGTTAAAGCCAGTCTGGGTCTAGTTGCCTAGCACTGGTTTCACAATGTATTTGTCTAACAAGTACTCTGCTTTTCCAGTCACTGTTCTAGGTCGTGAAGTTTTTGCAGTGGGAAGAAAGAACAAAACACTCCCTGATAGAGTTTACGTTCATTACCAGGTTGAAGAAAAGATGAGTAAATTATAGTGTATGAGATGGTAGGAAATGTGATGGAGGAAAATAAGATGGAGAAGGAACACAGGGGCTGTAGGGAGACAAGAGTCACAATTTTAAACAGCATGGCCAGGAAAGCTGTCAGGGTGAATGTGGTACCTGGCTACAGACTTGGATGAAGTGAGGTGGTGACCGGATATCTGGTTTCAGTACTGTTTCAGGAGAGGAAACAGCCTGTAAAAGGGTCCAGAGGTGGGTTCTTGGGTCGTGTGCTTAAGGAGGCCACGCGACTCGAGTGGAGTTTGAGAAGGAGAGCAGTAAGGGTGAAGGCAGAGAGATGACGAGACGGATATGTGAGCGCATCAGGGACACAGCCTTGAAGAACTTGGAATTTTACTTGGAATATGAGGACAAAAGCCACATGGCAGTTTTTGGTGGAGCTGAGGCATGATCACACTGGAGTGCTGAGACTGCAGGGCCAGGGTGGGAGGTGGGAGCGCCATCTGGAAGGCTCTGGTCACAGCCCCAGGGAGGGGGTAGGGGGGAAGGTGAGACCAGGTCAGGTCTGAATGGACATGTCAACAGACTGAATATGGGATGATAGAGAAAGAGAAGTCACAAGGCCTCCGAGGATGACTGCATTGTTAGTCGTATATTTTAACTATGAGAAGTTAGGAGAAGTCTGCTGAATTCAGCTTTTGAAAGATGTTTTAATAGAGATTAAGAAAAAAAAAACACAGCTTCTGGACATTGCTTTTGCTGTGAAGGTACATGAGAGGCAAGGCTGAGGATGAGACTCAGATGCTGAGATGACAAGAGCAGAAAGATGGGAAGAATCTAGTTTTTGATGATCTTTTTGGACCAAGGGATGAATCAGGGTTGTCCTTCCTATGGGCTTCTTATTTCATGAGATGACAACTTCCTTTTTAAGTATGTAAAATTGATACTGAATCAAACTAATTTTCCTGGGGAGATAGTAGATGATAAAGCCAATAACAGGATATAAAGCTTTGAGTGTGTGACTCGATTTTTCTGCCAAAGAATGTCTCCAGTGAGGGAGTGGACTGTTGATCATCTTCGGGAAGGCTTGGTTGTGGGATATTTGGGAAGGAAGAAGATGACGATGGGGAGGGACCCCACACAACGCAGAGGCAGCCTCCTGTTGGTGAGATGAGTGAGGTGCAAGGGAGTAGAAGCAGGGTTGGGTTTTTTTTGAATCAGGATCAGAAAGAATCCACTGATTTCCTAATAAAGAGTCCTGCTTCCAGAGCATTCACTTCAACCCCACCCACCTCATGTCTCCTCTTGCAGGTGGCCTGCACCACCCCCTGTAAGAACAGCCCCCAGCTTTCTCATGACCTAGTGTTCATCATCACTTAAACCACAGATATCCTGCATCTGCATCTTCATAGGGATATTTGACCATACGGAGTGTGGTGACCATGTTGAGCACCGTGTGGAGTATGCCCTCGTGGTGCGAGCCTGACTCCCAGGCCATCAGAGGCAGGGGTGACTGAAAGGACAGTGATTAAGTGATCAAGGCAGGTGCTCTGTCTGAAGACTCTTGTCTAGAACTCGAGTGTCCTTGCACATGAAGTTGTCCATCTCCTGGGTGTGCAGAAGTTGGCTTTGTGGAGACAGTTGCCATTGAAGGATCTGGCTTCCCTCAGGAACCCAGGCTGTGGCATGTGTTTGCATCGGATGGGTCCTATAGGCAGCTAGGATCATTCATAGACAATGTCACTCACACACATGTGTGCTGTTACAGAGTACAGATCAATTACATCTAACATCTGTTACAGGTAATAGATGTAATCTATGACATCTAAATCTGTTGGCTTCTCGGTCATTTGTGGAGCACGTTTAGTTTTTCCCTCTGCCAGCTCAGACTGGGAAATGGCACAGAAGCATCCCTCATGGGGGAAGACTCTGGCTGCAGACCATCAGGCCCTTCTCATCACTGCCCCTCTTCGGATGGGTGTTTTCCCTGGTCCCAGGGATGGGAATGTTTAGAACAAAGTGGAGTACATGGAGTGCCTATTTGCATGTCAATTTCCAGAATGTTTCTCTCACTTTTCCCCATGCCATAGTGATGCTTTTGTGTCTTTTCTGCCTGGGAACAAACAGAGAGGAAGGGACCGAAGTGGGTCAGCACAGTGTCCTGGCATTTCCTTTGGCTGAGTCTTTGCCCAATGGGGTGGAAGCCAGCCTGCCACTTCTCTCCAGTCCCTCAGATCCCCGGCAACTCTGCAGAGGTGGGAGGTCTGCTCCGATTATGGGGGTTCAGTGTGAACAGGCACCTGACCATGGGAATGTTCCTGCCCTGGGTCACAGGCCTTGGGCAAGTGACCATGGAGGGAGGCTAATGACCTCTATTTGCCGTGTTCCAGCCATCTTCCCCTTTCATCCGTCACCTGCCTGTCCTCAGCTCTAGCTGGGAATAATCCCTGTGGTGGGAGAAAAGCAAGACTTCTTTTCCCTTGGGACAGTAGCCAGGTCCTGTCATTATAGTAAATCAACTCTAAGTATCCTGCAGCAGTATCATAAAACGGGAGAATGAAAACATTTTTTCTCCATCAAAAGATTCTTTGAAGTTGTGTTCTCTGGCTAAATCTCACAGCAGAGTGTACAGGAAACCACGCTCTGTATGCGTTGATTTGTCCTGGTCCCTCTGTCGTGCTGGGAAGTTCTCTGCATTATAGTCTCAAAAGCATTGTCCAGTCACATTTTAAAAGGGCCCAACTTCAGCTATCTCCCCTGGGAGGCACCTCTTAAACATGTGAGCAGACCATGTTCCTCTGCCATTTCCACTATTGTTCTGAGGGGGCTGTGAAAGAGGCATGCGGAATTCCAAGTGGTTTTCTCCCTGTCACCTGACAGTCTATATATTAAAACAATATTATTAAAATCACATTAATTTAATCTTAGTAAATTTTTAATGTGCTGTTATAAGGTAATCAGGGAAGTTTTATTATCTGGTGCGTGCATGTATATGCGACAGTAAGAAATCCCTGTCTGGTAAAAAAGAAAAACAATAATCATAGAGAGGAGTTTCAGCCTTGAAGGTGAGCGGCTTGGAAACATGTGCCTGCTTCCAGCAAAAAGTTGAATCAGACATTCCAAAATTTCTGTGGGGTAAGCTCAGGTTATGACCTGAGAACCTTGACACTTGGAGGATGTTTGTGAATCCTGGACTGTCCAGCCACCTGATGATGTAAGGTCATATTTATAATGTGTACCTATATAGAAAAAGAGGTTTTGGTTATAGAATAGGTTCAGTTTTTTGGATCTTATGTGCTGGGACTCCAAAGCATTTCCGACTAGCTTTCGTCGCTTGTATTATGGAAACATAGAATGAATGAGATTTCGTACTAGAGTCAGCCCTTCTGAATTTCCTGGGGACACAAAGCCAATATAGTATAAAGCCCCGAGGCCAGTCCCCACTCTTGGGGGAAGGCTTCTTCTTCCTGTCTTTAGGGATTCCCTGTATGAATGTTTTTCCCATTTCTGACAGAAAGTGGTCAGGAGCCAGGTGCTCCCAAGAAGGTTAAACTGTTTATTTTCTACTTGCCTAGCACACTGGTGAAGGGCTTGTTGGAGAAATATGCTTCCCTGGCTTGATCTGTGAGATCTGATATTATTTTTTGATTTTAACCCCCGTGTTTTCCTGAGGCTCTGTAAGTCTAGTGATTGAGTATCTACGTAATTCACAAATTGAACCCTATTAACTCTGAGTAATGTAAATGGGATCTCAGGCCCAACGGTGGCTCCTCAAGTGTCTTTCCCGCTTCACAAACTTCCTCCATCCCAAACTGTCCACCGTCCACCTCGCTCCACTCTTGACCAGACACATGAGAACTGCCGATGTTCCTGTATTCTGATTCATCTGTTAATTAGAGGGTGGAACTGGCATTCTGCTAGCAAATTCTGCTGTTGCCACCGAAGTCTGAAAGTTGTTTGGTCAAGTCTCATTGTGTTCCTAACTTCCTATGCCATTAGCAGAGATTAAATCTGCCAAAGTAATATGAAAATCACGAACATGAGTGCACACCGAAATCCCAATATCCACAGACTTCCTAAAGGTAAGATTGAACGTGTGAACATGTTTCTCCAGTGGTCTGCTCTGGCTAACACCTGTGAGCGTCCAAGTGGCCGCTTCCATCACCACCTCTGTGCTCTCTGGGGTGGTGTGTGTGCGCATGCATGCACGTATCTGCAGGCCTTGGAGGAGAGATGTGAGAGGAGGAGAAGGGTCCACAAAAATCCCAGGGAGGATAAACATCAACCATCCCTATGCCTACAAGGTTATCTAAGTCTGAAAGAATGGCAGACTCATTTACTTCTTTTTTGTATTTGATGAGTGGAAAGAGAATGGATTTGTGTCCTGGGAGGGGCCACGCTGGAGGTGGTTTGTGCCTTAGCTATTGTGAACCTTTCCGTGCCTTGGTTCTGGCTTTCTCATCTATAAAATGGTGAAATGTGGGACCGCCACAATAAGGTCTTTGCGAGCATTCAACAAATGGATGGACATGAAAGCGCTTCTTCAACTGGAAGGTTCTTTGCAAATGTTACCATATCAGCCCCTCTTCCCTTTACGTCTGCTCTTACTCTGACCTCACCCCATGCAGGTACAAAGTCACCGTCTACTCTTGCTCTCTGGAGTTATGTTTTCAGAAGGTGGGCTCTGTTCTTCAGGGGCCGGGACTGGGAGAGTAGGGTGAGAAGTAACAGAGTGAATTCACTTCCTGGCTTCCTGAGATATTATTCAGTGGGCTTTAGGGTGGGACAGTATTTCCTTTAAATTTGAAATAGCTAGAATTTATCTTATAAGAAGCTGATTAACTTCCTATTCATGAACCTTTCTCCAGGGGACAATGCCTGACTCATACACGCAGGGTATGCTTTGGTGCCATTTGCAGAAATAAAACATTTTTGTGAACAGAAAAGAGCTTCCAATATGTGCCAAAGGCAGGCAGTAGAAGGGAATATAGAAGCCATGTGAGGATCCTGGATACCTGTCTACGAATTCAATCAATAAATATATGGGGTAACACTGACTCACTTGGAATTTTCCAGCAAAATCAGGTCTATCTGCCCCCTACCAGTGCTGCTATGCAGCTGCCTGGTCACTTCAGTTGTTTCGACTCTGTGTGACTCCATGGACTGCAGCCCGCCAGGCTCCTCTGTCCGTGGGGATTCTCCAGGCAAGAATACTGGAGTGGGTTTCCATGCCTTCCTCCAGGGGGATCTTCCCAACCCAGGGATGGAACCCGAATGTCCTGCATTGCAGGCAGATCCTCACCACCATATATATATATTTGAGACCCCATGAACCTAGCTTGGTGGGCTTCTCCATCCATGAGGTTTTCCAGGCAAAAATACTGGAGTAGGCTGCCATTTCCTTCTCTAGTGTTGCTATAGATGACACCAATTTTATTATCCTTGTTTTAAGATGACAGAAAATGAAACACCAGGGGAGCTCAGGTTTAGTAGTGGCAGGTGATAAACTGATCTCCACCATGACCAGCGCCTAGTCTCAGTTAATCCCATGAAAGAACTGTGCTCCAGACAGCCGCACTCAGGCTGCCGAGCCCTGCAGAGTCATGTTCAGGAGATCTAGGCTTTTCCTTCTCCTTTCCCAGATGGACAGGCCTCTACCTGCTTTGGCTGCACTTCTGCTTGCTGAGATATTGTAAGTTTCCCTGGCCGTCCAGCCCGCCCCCACTACCACGTGTCTGTGTTTTCTAGACTCTCAGAGTCTTCCATGACTCAAATGCCCTTAAATAATTCCTTTTCATCAACAAGTTTTGCCATCTTTCTTTTCATCTTTCTCTTCCAGGTTGTTATTAAGACTGAAGAAAGCTGGTATCAGCATTCTCCCCTGGGCTCCCCACAATTAACCTCTTTCTACAGAAAGAAATGGCCTTTTATTCCCACTCATTGCTTTCCATCTCTTAACTAGTTTTTAAGATGTAACAGAATTTTAACACTTGCCCCATGGTTACCAATTTTGCTTAATAGCCTCTTGCAAGGATTAGGTTCCCCCCCTCCCCCATTTCTCTCTTTCTTAAAAGTCCTTTGAAAGTCAGAATGCATTAAAGCCTCCAGTTCTTTTTATCCATGGTTTTGGGACTCCTTCAAAGAACTCCATAGCTTCTAAGTCTTCTCAATTTGCCCCTGCTAAGTCTCCATCACTTGGACCAAATCGTCTATGTGTGACAGCTGCCTGGTCACTTCAGTTGTTTCGACTCTGTGTGACTCCATGGACTGCAGCCCGCCAGGCTCCTCTGTCCGTGGGGATTCTCCAGGCAAGAATACTGGAGTGGGTTGCCATGCCTTCCTCCAGGGGATCTTCCCAACCCAGGGATGGAACCCGAATGTCCTGCATTGCAGGCAGATCCTCACCACCATATATATATATTTGAGACCCCATGAACCTAGCTTGGTGGGCTTCTCCATCCATGAGGTTTTCCAGGCAAAAATACTGGAGTAGGCTGCCATTTCCTTCTCTAGTGTTGCTATAGATGACACCAATTTTATTATCCTTGTTTTAAGATGACAGAAAATGAAACACCAGGGGAGCTCAGGTTTAGTAGTGGCAGGTGATAAACTGATCTCCACCATGACCAGCGCCTAGTCTCAGTTAATCCCATGAAAGAACTGTGCTCCAGACAGCCGCACTCAGGCTGCCGAGCCCTGCAGAGTCATGTTCAGGAGATCTAGGCTTTTCCTTCTCCTTTCCCAGATGGACAGGCCTCTACCTGCTTTGGCTGCACTTCTGCTTGCTGAGATATTGTAAGTTTCCCTGGCCGTCCAGCCCGCCCCCACTACCACGTGTCTGTGTTTTCTAGACTCTCAGAGTCTTCCATGACTCAAATGCCCTTAAATAATTCCTTTTCATCAACAAGTTTTGCCATCTTTCTTTTCATCTTTCTCTTCCAGGTTGTTATTAAGACTGAAGAAAGCTGGTATCAGCATTCTCCCCTGGGCTCCCCACAATTAACCTCTTTCTACAGAAAGAAATGGCCTTTTATTCCCACTCATTGCTTTCCATCTCTTAACTAGTTTTTAAGATGTAACAGAATTTTAACACTTGCCCCATGGTTACCAATTTTGCTTAATAGCCTCTTGCAAGGATTAGGTTCCCCCCCTCCCCCATTTCTCTCTTTCTTAAAAGTCCTTTGAAAGTCAGAATGCATTAAAGCCTCCAGTTCTTTTTATCCATGGTTTTGGGGACTCCTTCAAAGAACTCCATAGCTTCTAAGTCTTCTCCAATTTGCTCTGATTCCACTACTGCAGTGCATCTTTCCAGAATGCCACCGCGCCTGCTCGCTGAGAGGTGAGCCCCGAGCTAGGTGTCCACTGGGAGACCTGCCTGCTCCGAGGTGTAAGAGCTCCTGCCACGGGGGTGATGGGATGCAGTGGTGCTGGGGGTCAGCTGCTTTTTTGGCTGCTGTAGGACTTGCCAAGTGAGGTCGTCAGCCCCTGGGGAGGTAATGAAATGTCATTTCCATCCTAGCTTTCTTTGATGTCCCTGTCTGTGGGACAGCAGCTCCACCTTCACCACCCAAAGTGCCCTTTGCTCACCAGCCCTGGGTCAGAGGTGTTCCCATCATGCTCGGCGCTGCGCAGGCAGGCATGTAGCTGTGCTCTCTTGAGCTTCCCTGAGCTGCTCCCATCACCCCGACCTGCGGCTGCCTTCCCTCCTGGGCCCCTTTCCTTGAAGGACTCGTAGCGAGGCTGATAATTTGTCTTGATGTCTTTGTTCTCTGAATATATTCTTCCTTCTCCTGCCCTCCATCTTGCCTGCGGAAGTTTCTGTTCCTTTCTATCAGCTTCACTTGGGCGGGAGTTCTCTCTCTTAAAGCTGACTTTTCCACCCCACTGCATCCCTGCCATTCGAACAATACAGGTTTTTCTTCCTCGCGTTATCGCTTCCTTTTTTGTTGTTGTTGTTCGGAGACGGGCATAGAGTCGTCTTCTCATCAGGTATTCCTCAGCCGCCTTCATGCGGAGTCTATGGATTTTAATTTGCTAACGTTTCCCTTCAGGCACTTTCCAACATCCAGTTCCTAGGCCTTGCGCAGCGTTGAGGACACTGTTGGCACTCAACAAATATTAAATAATCATCATCCTCCTTTTGGAAAAAAAAAAATGAAAGCAAGCAGCCGCTCTTGAATCCTGCTTGTCAAAATAGAACGATTTGTGTTCAAGTCCTCACTCCACCGTGTCCAACCTAATTATGCTGAGGTCAATTTTGGTTTGCGGCTCAACAGCACATACTGTCTAAATCAGAATCAACTCCTCTGCTCCTTAGAAAGAAATATATTCTGCCTTATTAATCATCTGGGCTTAGGAGCAAGAGACTGATTTGAGTGCCCATAATCTGCTCGACTGTACCAAGGGTGTAAAATAAATGTTATGTCTTCCCCAAGCTCACACTGTTTGGACAGGAGGATTGAAGATAAATGGTATTTTTATTTTAGTGGGTGGTATTATTTCAGTGGAGTGATTTCGTTTCTGTGCCTATAATTATTTTCTTGGTGATAACATTTTCTTCTAATAAACCATCAGGTAGCCATAGATCCTTATGTCCCAGGCAAGTTCTCACTTCCCTCCTGGTCCTCCTGGCTAGAGGCTAAGTAGGTAATCCAGTCAGGTGTAACCTTCACCACCCAAAGTGCCTTCACCAGCCCTGGGTCAGAGGTGTTCCCATCATGCTCGGCGCTGCAGGCAGGCATGTAGCTGTGCTCTCTTGAGCTTCCCTGAGCTGCTCCCATCACCCCGACCTGCGGCTGCCTTCCCTCCTGGGCCCCTTTCCTTGAAGGACTCGTAGCGAGGCTGATAATTTGTCTTGATGTCTTTGTTCTCTGAATATATTCTTCCTTCTCCTGCCCTCCATCTTGCCTGCGGAAGTTTCTGTTCCTTTCTATCAGCTTCACTTGGGCGGGAGTTCTCTCTCTTAAAGCTGACTTTTCCACCCCACTGCATCCCTGCCATTCGAACAATACAGGTTTTTCTTCCTCGCGTTATCGCTTCCTTTTTTGTTGTTGTTGTTCGGAGACGGGCATAGAGTCGTCTTCTCATCAGGTATTCCTCAGCCGCCTTCATGCGGAGTCTATGGATTTTAATTTGCTAACTTTTCCCCTTCAGGCACTTTCCAACATCCAGTTCCTAGGCCTTGCGCAGCGTTGAGGACACTGTTGGCACTCAACAAATATTAAATAATCATCATCCTCCTTTTGGAAAAAAAAAAATGAAAGCAAGCAGCCGCTCTTGAATCCTGCTTGTCAAAATAGAACGATTTGTGTTCAAGTCCTCACTCCACCGTGTCCAACCTAATTATGCTGAGGTCAATTTTGGTTTGCGGCTCAACAGCACATACTGTCTAAATCAGAATCAACTCCTCTGCTCCTTAGAAAGAAATATATTCTGCCTTATTAATCATCTGGGCTTAGGAGCAAGAGACTGATTTGAGTGCCCATAATCTGCTCGACTGTACCAAGGGTGTAAAATAAATGTTATGTCTTCCCCAAGCTCACACTGTTTGGACAGGAGGATTGAAGATAAATGGTATTTTTATTTTAGTGGGTGGTATTATTTCAGTGGAGTGATTTCGTTTCTGTGCCTATAATTATTTTCTTGGTGATAACATTTTCTTCTAATAAACCATCAGGTAGCCATAGATCCTTATGTCCCAGGCAAGTTCTCACTTCCCTCCTGGTCCTCCTGGCTAGAGGGGCAGAGGTGGAGATGGGGAGAAGGCTCTGGAGCCAGCTGCTTATGTGGATTCCTAGCTTTACTGTGTACTAGCTGTGTAAACCCAGGCGACTTCGTTGACCCGAATTTTAGTTCCAACAGTCGGAAAACATACTAAGACCAGTCGTCACTCCTAGGACCCAACGTGTGACTGTGGTATTTTGAAAAATGCTTGGCATATGCTAAGTGCTTCAGGAAATACTGATCTTAGCCACACTTGTTTGGTTTTTAATATTAAAAGTCAACGACCAAGTTCCTTTTCAGTCTCTGTACCTCCCCCGCCGTGGGTACCTTAGCATTCTCTTGACGAGACATTTCCTTCTTGAATTATGGGGAGCGGCGTGATCAATATTGAGGACATAGGGTTTGTTATCAAACAAGCCGGGGTCCAGATTCTCCCTCTACCACTTTTGGACAAATTAATGGCCCCGATTTTCAGCTTCCTGAGTTGTGAGAATAGGGTCTGTGCTACCTTGCGGTGATTACGAAGCTCAATCTTTGGCAGTCTTTCTTCCCACTATGAAGTTTCTTTGCTGAGTCTGGAATTACGGGGCCTCTCTTCACCTCCAGCCACCCTGTCCTAGCTCTGATTCTGATGTAAAGGAAGGATTAAAAAAAAAAAAAAAAAAGTGTAGGAGCCTGAGAGGACTAAAGGATGGAGGGACACTTTTATGTTTGGGGGGCTCTCCCAGTCATGATGCTAATGTCATCCCAGGATTTGTCATACCTGTATGACGTAGGTGGTGTGACCCACAGGGCCTCCCGACCAGTGATGTGTGTACAGGGGTGGGTGGAGGATTTAGGCTAATAACACATTAGTGTATCCTCAGAAAAATTTTGACCATCTGCTCGACTGTACCAAGGGTGTAAAATAAATGTTATGTCTTCCAAGCTCACACTGTTTGGACAGGAGGATTGAAGATAAATGGTATTTTTATTTTAGTGGGTGGTATTATTTCAGTGGAGTGATTTCGTTTCTGTGCCTATAATTATTTTCTTGGTGATAACATTTTCTTCTAATAAACCATCAGGTAGCCATAGATCCTTATGTCCCAGGCAAGTTCTCACTTCCCTCCTGGTCCTCCTGGCTAGAGGGGCAGAGGTGGAGATGGGGAGAAGGCTCTGGAGCCAGCTGCTTATGTGGATTCCTAGCTTTACTGTGTACTAGCTGTGTAAACCCAGGCGACTTCGTTGACCCGAATTTTAGTTCCAACAGTCGGAAAACATACTAAGACCAGTCGTCACTCCTAGGACCCAACGTGTGACTGTGGTATTTTGAAAAATGCTTGGCATATGCTAAGTGCTTCAGGAAATACTGATCTTAGCCACACTTGTTTGGTTTTTAATATTAAAAGTCAACGACCAAGTTCCTTTTCAGTCTCTGTACCTCCCCCGCCGTGGGTACCTTAGCATTCTCTTGACGAGACATTTCCTTCTTGAATTATGGGGAGCGGCGTGATCAATATTGAGGACATAGGGTTTGTTATCAAACAAGCCGGGGTCCAGATTCTCCCTCTACCACTTTTGGACAAATTAATGGCCCCGATTTTCAGCTTCCTGAGTTGTGAGAATAGGGTCTGTGCTACCTTGCGCGGTGATTACGAAGCTCAATCTTTGGCAGTCTTTCTTCCCACTATGAAGTTTCTTTGCTGAGTCTGGAATTACGGGGCCTCTCTTCACCTCCAGCCACCCTGTCCTAGCTCTGATTCTGATGTAAAGGAAGGATTAAAAAAAAAAAAAAAAAAGTGTAGGAGCCTGAGAGGACTAAAGGATGGAGGGACACTTTTATGTTTGGGGGGCTCTCCCAGTCATGATGCTAATGTCATCCCAGGATTTGTCATACCTGTATGACGTAGGTGGTGTGACCCACAGGGCCTCCCCGACCAGTGATGTGTGTACAGGGGTGGGTGGAGGATTTAGGCTAATAACACATTAGTGTATCCTCAGAGAATGCATTTTTCATTGGTCATTCACTTCATTTTTCATTTGCTGTTTTTCATTATAGTATTAAACTGTGTGATAAATGAAAGGCAGAGGAACTTGACAGATGATTTGATTTCCGCCCTTGTCAGATTATTTGGCTTAGTTTCCTTATGAAAATAGAAGGCAGGCTCTGTAAAATTGTTCTTGTGGATTTGTTTTTCAGCATGCGTTTCCCGCCACTGCCATATCTAATCTATCTATTTACCTATGATTCAGTTACTGATCTGTATCCCTCTGGAGCCTGGATACATATTGACAAAGTTTCCTATTTGCTACAGTGGGTAAGACCTAAGGAACATTCCACACGGACGCCCAATTCTGTTTCTACACAGCTTCTCCACATCCTGTATTATTAAAGGGCCTTCAATTACAGCCTGCTCACAAAAGACACAGGCTTTGCAGCAAAAGGAAGTCTGTCCATTCTTCTGTTTAAATACACTGGCAGAGTTTTGCCTCCCTCTTGGGAATACGGAAAGGATAACTACAATATTGAGCATACTCTGCCATGTATGGGTCACCAAAGTCAGGGTTAGTTATGTACCTATGTATCCGACACTCCTAAAACTTTAGTGAAACATGTTATTGTGAGTGTTTCTGGGGGGAAAAAGGGGGAACTATGAGCTCTATAGATACTATTAGTTTCATAAAGTATCACACTGCTCAAAGAACACAAAGCCACAAAGAAGGAAAGGGAGAAAGAAAGAAAGAAAAAGACGTTCTATTTTTTTTTCCCCCTCCTGGTAGGCAAAAAAAAGAAAAAAGGTTCTAAGATGGTTCCATATGTTTATCTGTCTTGCTGCAGCTTTCAGCGAAACTGATGTGATATGACAAAAACAGCCTCTAAGTAGCAGCTTCACTCAGGCAACAAGCAAATAAAAACGAGAACCTCTCTTAGTTGAGACAGCTTCAAAGAAAATGGCAGCAATGCAGTCAATCCTTAAGCTTTAATAATGGAGTTAATTGTGAGCTGTTAAAGCCGACAGCGATGGAGGAATGGTTTATAAGCCACCTGCCTTAAAGTGTGCCCACAGTTTCAAGTGTGCATGCGTTGTGAAGCCGCTCCACTTCCCTTCTCCCCAAAGCTTGTAAGTCATCGCAGGCTTTTATACAAGCCTTTCCTTCTCAACTCCCCATTAAGCAGCATTCAAACATGCCTGCTGCCAGTGTCAGTTATTAGCCTTGGTGCTCGTCAGGCCGCTCTTCCTCCCGTTAATGTGAGCAGTTACTCCGCTCTTGACCTATTAAAACTTTGTTTGCTATTATACTTGCTGGCAAGCTAGTCATGTGGAAAGGTGTTGAGGAAATGAGCCGGCATGTTCCCCAGGTGGTATAAACACTTTATCAAGCTGATCCCTGCCATGTTATGTAAACTACACCAAGTAGCATTCATTTTAAACAAAGAGATAAACAGATCTAATATGTTTCAGGGCATCATGCTTTATGCATGAACTACTTTTTAGTTTTATATTTCAGATTTTTTTTTTTAAACACACAATCCATTGTAGTGGAAAAGTAAAATGATGTCTTAACCACAGCCAGAGCTGCACCTCCAATTACCAGATTCCAGATTCCAAGACCGATCGGCTCAGTTAATCCCATGTTAGCTTTTAATTTTTAAGTAAAGTTCTGTTAATAGTTGGAATGAGAACAACTCGAAGTGAAATAATCCGCAGAAACAAAAACCCTATGAGCTCAAAATTAGTAAAATGTAGGGTTTCTGGGAAAAAAGGGGGAACTATGAGCTCTATAGATACTATTAGTTTCATAAAGTATCACACTGCTCAAAGAACACAAAGCCACAAAGAAGGAAAGGGAGAAAGAAAGAAAGAAAAAGACGTTCTATTTTTTTTTCCCCCTCCTGGTAGGCAAAAAAAAGAAAAAAGGTTCTAAGATGGTTCCATATGTTTATCTGTCTTGCTGCAGCTTTCAGCGAAACTGATGTGATATGACAAAAACAGCCTCTAAGTAGCAGCTTCACTCAGGCAACAAGCAAATAAAAACGAGAACCTCTCTTAGTTGAGACAGCTTCAAAGAAAATGGCAGCAATGCAGTCAATCCTTAAGCTTTAATAATGGAGTTAATTGTGAGCTGTTAAAGCCGACAGCGATGGAGGAATGGTTTATAAGCCACCTGCCTTAAAGTGTGCCCACAGTTTCAAGTGTGCATGCGTTGTGAAGCCGCTCCACTTCCCTTCTCCCCAAAGCTTGTAAGTCATCGCAGGCTTTTATACAAGCCTTTCCTTCTCAACTCCCCATTAAGCAGCATTCAAACATGCCTGCTGCCAGTGTCAGTTATTAGCCTTGGTGCTCGTCAGGCCGCTCTTCCTCCCGTTAATGTGAGCAGTTACTCCGCTCTTGACCTATTAAAACTTTGTTTGCTATTATACTTGCTGGCAAGCTAGTCATGTGGAAAGGTGTTGAGGAAATGAGCCGGCATGTTCCCCAGGTGGTATAAACACTTTATCAAGCTGATCCCTGCCATGTTATGTAAACTACACCAAGTAGCATTCATTTTAAACAAAGAGATAAACAGATCTAATATGCTTCAGGGCATCATGCTTTATGCATGAACTACTTTTTAGTTTTATATTTCAGATTTTTTTTTTTAAACACACAATCCATTGTAGTGGAAAAGTAAAATGATGTCTTAACCACAGCCAGAGCTGCACCTCCAATTACCAGATTCCAGATTCCAAGACCGATCGGCTCAGTTAATCCCATGTTAGCTTTTAATTTTTAAGTAAAGTTCTGTTAATAGTTGGAATGAGAACAACTCGAAGTGAAATAATCCGCAGAAACAAAATGATATGTATACAAATTACAAGTTACATATATAAACACTTTCAAGATTTATATATCTAAATGGTCACTTGAATTTGTTATCACAAGTTTCCCTTCTTTTTTCTTTCCTCTAAAACCAACTAGATTTTGTTGAACATTTATGTGTAAGGTAATGGGCTGTAATATGGGGGGTTACTTTGTATTTTTCTACAGGATTTTCTTTCATCCTCACATGATCCTTTGAAGTGGCATTATTATATCAATTTTATAGATAATGATAGTGAAACTATAGAAGTTTGGGATTAACATATGCACATTATTATATATAAAATGGGCTTTCTTGGTAGCTCATCTGGTAAAGAATCTGCCTGCAGTGCAGGAGACTCTGGTTTGATTCCTGGATCGGGAAGATCCCCTGGAGAAGGGATAGGCTACCCACTCCAGGATTCTTGGGCTTCCCTGGTGGCTCAGCTGGTAAAGCATCTCCCTGCAGTGCAGGAGACCTGGGTTTGATCACTGGGTTGGGAAGATCCCTGGAAGAGGGCATGGCAACTTCAGTGTTCCCAGAGACTCCCCATGGACACAGGAGCCTGGTGGGCTATAGTCCATGAGGTTGCAAAGAGCCGGATACACTGAGCGACTGAGCCCAGCACATATATAAAATAGAGAACCAACAGTAACCTCCTGTGGAGCATAGAGAGCAATACTCTGTGTTCTGTAATAACCTATAAGGGGAAAGAAGCTGAAAGAATATTTATATGTACCTCTATCTATGTGTCTATGTATACATGCATCACTTTGCTTTACACCTGAAACTAATACTGTAAATCAACTATACGTCAATGAAAAAAAAAAAAGTAAAACAACTTGTCCGACGCTATCTTTCTCTGAGACAAGACTTAATATGCTTCAGGGCATCATGCTTTATGCATGAACTACTTTTTAGTTTTATATTTCAGATTTTTTTTTTTAAACACACAATCCATTGTAGTGGAAAAGTAAAATGATGTCTTAACCACAGCCAGAGCTGCACCTCCAATTACCAGATTCCAGATTCCAAGACCGATCGGCTCAGTTAATCCCATGTTAGCTTTTAATTTTTAAGTAAAGTTCTGTTAATAGTTGGAATGAGAACAACTCGAAGTGAAATAATCCGCAGAAACAAAATGATATGTATACAAATTACAAGTTACATATATAAACACTTTCAAGATTTATATATCTAAATGGTCACTTGAATTTGTTATCACAAGTTTCCCTTCTTTTTTCTTTCCTCTAAAACCAACTAGATTTTGTTGAACATTTATGTGTAAGGTAATGGGCTGTAATATGGGGGGTTACTTTGTATTTTTCTACAGGATTTTCTTTCATCCTCACATGATCCTTTGAAGTGGCATTATTATATCAATTTTATAGATAATGATAGTGAAACTATAGAAGTTTGGGATTAACATATGCACATTATTATATATAAAATGGGCTTTCTTGGTAGCTCATCTGGTAAAGAATCTGCCTGCAGTGCAGGAGACTCTGGTTTGATTCCTGGATCGGGAAGATCCCCTGGAGAAGGGATAGGCTACCCACTCCAGGATTCTTGGGCTTCTCTGGTGGCTCAGCTGGTAAAGCATCTCCCTGCAGTGCAGGAGACCTGGGTTTGATCACTGGGTTGGGAAGATCCCTGGAAGAGGGCATGGCAACTTCAGTGTTCCCAGAGACTCCCCATGGACACAGGAGCCTGGTGGGCTATAGTCCATGAGGTTGCAAAGAGCCGGATACACTGAGCGACTGAGCCCAGCACATATATAAAATAGAGAACCAACAGTAACCTCCTGTGGAGCATAGAGAGCAATACTCTGTGTTCTGTAATAACCTATAAGGGGAAAGAAGCTGAAAGAATATTTATATGTACCTCTATCTATGTGTCTATGTATACATGCATCACTTTGCTTTACACCTGAAACTAATACTGTAAATCAACTATACGTCAATGAAAAAAAAAAAAAAAAGTAAAACAACTTGTCCGACGCTATCTTTCTCTGAGACAAGACTTGAATAAGTCAGGTGTGTCCTTCAAGTGAACCCTGCCCTGATACATACAGAGTGGTGGACGTGAACTTGGGCTGTGGGATCAGAGCACCGCTATGAAATCTGAGCCCCACTGCTTCCTAGTGTGTAAACTTGGGATGAGTTGCTTAAACCTTCTGAGTTTTTTCACTCTTTTGTCAAATGGAGTTCATAACCTTAAAATGTTTTGTGAGAATTAAATGAGAGAATATGTGTACATTGCCTGGGCTATAGTCAGTTCTCCTGGGTTATTGGTTGCTATGATTACTGTTGTTAACGTATTATTGTATTCTACGGCCTCCCATACAGGATAGTAGTGGATATTTAACAGTTATAATTTCTCAGCCTAGAAAGTCCTGATCCTAAAGAACTAAGGCTGGGAGAATTTTTAATGTCCTAATACTCTTCTTTAAGACCATGCCTTTTTTTTTTTTAACTTCACGGCATGAGCTTTTGCTTAGTTATTTATTATTTTCATCTGTCTTTGTTCTTTGGCCTGTGTGGGCCTCCCATCGCAGTGGCCTCTCACACTACAGAGCACCGGCTATAGGCGCATGCGCTCCAGAGTGCTGGCTTGTAACTGAACACACCGGTCCAGCTGCTCTACAGCACGTGAGATCTTCCGGGGCAAGGGATCGAACCAGTGCCCCTTGCACTGCAAGGCAGACTCTTTACCCACTGGACCACCAGGGAAGCCCCAAACCATGCCTCTTTTGACCATTATTTTTACCAGCTCTACATTAGAGACTATAGAAATCCTTCTATCCCAATCCTAAACCTTCCTCTATCTAATGCAATTTCCGAAGAAATATGGTGATTTGGGATGACGTTTTTATTTCATTATCTACTGTATGAAATGGAACATCTTAATTTAGTCAGAAAGCTCCAAATAATATGAGGTCATTTAATAAGACTGCATCTTCTAGTTTTAGTGGGAATGTTGGGGTCAGCACTGGGTACACAGAATTGTACATTTGTGGCAATGCTTTCAGTGAAAGGAAATGAGTTCTATGGACTTCCATCTCTCATTCTCTCAGTCCTGGTTTGCCAGGGTTGTAAGACAACTAACTGCCCTTCAGAGAAACAGGGCTCCTCTCATTTCTCCTCTGCTAATAAGAGTCACCATGGGGTCTCTGTCTCCTGCCCCTCATATGCCCCGCTTGCCTCCTACACACACATCTAGAACAGGAGTTGGTAAGTGGCAGATTACTTTTAAAATGATATGAATCCCTGATAGTCTGTTGGCTGAAAAAGTCTTTCTTTTTTTTTTAACGTTTTACTCTGTATTAGGGTATAGCCGATTAACAACGTTGTCATAGTTTTAGATGAACAGCTATACATGTACTCACATGTATACATGTGAGTGTATCCATTCACACTGTAAGATTGTGAAAGTGGGCCTGTCATGAGTTTGTAAACATTTATCTGGAGTTAAGTATATTATTCCAGCTCCTTGTGAAAAGAAAAAAAAAAAGATGTGAATTCCTGCGTTGTTGTTGTTCAGTCTCTGTCGTGTCCGACTGAGACCCCATGGACTGCAGCACGCCAGGCTTCCCCGCTCTTCCCTATTTCCCAGAGCTTGCTCAAACTCATGTCCATTGAGATGCCATCCAATCATCTCATCCTCTGTCACCTCCTTCTCTTCCTGCCCTCAATCTTTCCCAGCATCAGGGCATTTTCCATTAAGTCAGCTCTTCCCATCAGGTGGCCAAAATATTGGAGCTTCAGCCTCAGCATCAGTCCTTCCAATGAATACTCAGGGTTGATGTCTTTTAGGATTGCCTGGTTTGATCTCCTTGCAATCCAAGGGACTCTCGAGAGTCTTCTCCAGCACTGGTCTGTATGTAGCATGAGCCAACCCAGTGGAAGTTAGGATTCTCCTAGCTTGGAGGCAGCATAGTTATGTTCACCAGAACCAAACAGATCTCTGGATTCAGACCCTGTCCACTCTCTCTGCATGGACACAGCGTCTGTGTTTTAGTTTCCTTATTTGATAAGTAAGAGCAATTAACCTCACAAAGTATTGCTATTTGTGGTGTATTTATAGAATAATTTGTTAGGATTATTTGCATCTGTGCTGAAATTGGTTTTGAGTTCTTTCCAACGGGAGAGATCCATCAAAAGGACTGAAAATGAGTGAAAATGATAGGAGTATGTTCCAAATGCAACAGAAAGCCACTCTCCCACCAAATGCATTTTTGGCTGAATTCCCTCCTCCTTTATATAGCCAAGATAATTCTGCCCAAGGGATAAGGGTAAGTATTGATATTGGGTGGAGCGGAGACCAGATGACCAATACCACATGCATGTTTAAAAAGACTTTGAAGGAGTGTGACAATTACTATGGGATAGGAGACATCCTCTAGAGAGCTGCTTCTGAAAGGAACAGGAAGTGCTCTTTTTAAGCCCTCTGCCAAAAAGCTCTCCTGTGTTTGTTTCTGCATCCTCTCTAGAAAGCTGAACCTTTGGTTACCTGCGTCTCTCCTACGACAGTGCCATAATTTAGTCTTGATTCTACACAGTTGGTTCCGATTTCCTTCTCTTTCTAGATTTTAAGATCCTTGAGGGAAGGCCCCATTTCTTACTCATCTTTATGTCCTTCAATTTGCACGCAGAATTTGGGTTGAAGAAACAAATTCGTGACCTACTGATACCTTGTGGAGAAGGAAATGGCAAGCCACTCCAGGATTCTTGCCTGGAAAATCCCTTGGACAGAGGTGCCTGGCAGGCTACAGTCCATAGGGTTGCAAGAGTCGGACACGACTGACATGACTGAGCACTGATACCTTGTACCTCCTAGGGAGAGACCGATTCATAGGAGCATGTGGGCACCAAGAGAGGCTCCTGTGGGTGAATCAATAACCGAATGAACAGGTGTTGAAGGAATTGTTGCACATCCTCTATGTAGAAATCAGAGACAAAAGGCAGCTAGCAGTAAAGCTGTGTCTAAATACCATGCAAACTGGATCTCATGGCATATCCCCCATTCTCCAAGAAAAAACTAATCTAGTGCCATTCAGTTCACAAAAAGCCAGACAGAAAAACTGATAAAAGAGTCTATGGAAACAGTAATTGTTACTCTCTTTTGGAATTACGCTCTACTTTGAGAATTTGACCAAACTCCCCAAGAACAATGCACTTAGAGCCATATACACTGTTCTGGACCCTGTTTTGTTCCTCTTGGCATGGGATGACCAAACAGATCCCCAGGTGAGCAATCCTGGCTGTAATAACAAGGAAAGACTTTGAAGTTCAGGTTCAAATCATGAGATACAAGATCGGGCAAAAATGATTTATTTCTCTGTTTGTAGTTTTCTCCCTTGTAAAATGGAAATAACAAGACTCCTAACCTCACAGGATTGTTTTGGAAGTCAGTGAGCCAATATATGATTTGTATGTGAAAATACTTGGTAAACTGTAAAACATATATTCACAAAAGGTGTTCTAGGTTATGCTTGTTGCCCGAAGGCAGGGTAGGTATTTGAACCTTGGAGTCTCCTATTCTCTTCTCCAGCCTTTGTTTCACCAACTCCCTGTTCTTTGTTTAGATGGGTGCCTCCCCTACTAGCTTAGAAGCCTCATGAAAGCCAGAAGTGCGATTTTCTTTATCTCTTTCTCTCTTCTTCCTCCAGATCCTCGCAGAAGCTTTATATGTCATTGACAATTAAACCACATTTAGAAATATATGTTGGATAGTAGCTAAGTCTAGTTGAAAGAGCAGTGGAATGAATTGCAGGGAGGTTCACATATGTAAGTGGATTGGTCAGACGGACCCCATTTTGATAAAATACTGTATTCAGAAACACATTGGCTTTATAAGTCCTGGAACAATCAGCGTCTGGAGAAGGGGTGATTTATTAAGTAGCTAAAACAGTCTACTGCTATAGGATAAGCGTTTCAGCCTCTCCCTCCATTTGTGAGGCACTGAAAATCAAAGAACTAATAAAATCCAATCACCCAGAACTTCTTCCCGTAGATAGACTGAATGATAACTTTTTAATTTAGGCAGGTAAAGAATTATTACAGTAGGACTCTGGGGCAGGAATGTGTTAATAAAATGGTCCGCTCTGCCTTTTCATTTAAAAGAATCCCTTGAGCTGATTAAATGAAATATCACTTGTTTAATAACTGGCAGAACATTATTTTTAAGCACAAATGTTTTGCATATCTTGGCTTCCCATTTTTTAATTCCAAGCACAGGACGGTGGAGGCACTGACATCACTGAGAGGGAGTCGGGCTCTGCGCGCGGATGCAGTTTGCCCTGTCATTGTGGCATCTATAATTTAGTGTGAAGCGGCAAGGTAGACAGGGCATTATCATTAGAAACCATTCTGAACAGGGATATAAAACACAGTCGCAATAACACTTGTCAGAAAGGTGACTCCAGTCAGAACTCATATCCACGAGTTTCAAGATAAATGCTGACACGGCAGCCATCCTACCAAGACTATTATTGCTTTAAAAAAAACCACCAAGCCAAACCCCCAAACAAAGCAAACCCATGAACCTTCCCAGAGTGAACAAGTTAGTGTGAAGTTTGCATCGGGGGTGGCATAAACTTTCCATGATTTACAGCCGGCATACCCCTTCTCCACTTGGATAAGGTCTTTTATGAGGCCACGGAGGAAGGATCCAATAGCATTTTGAGTTTAATGATGTTAAGCTATTTGGAATTCTTTCCCCCCTGTTCCTTGGAATATATGAGCTGTGCCCCTAAAACAGGTCATTAGCTGTGCCGGGGACGTGTTCATCGCCTCGCCCCCAGGATGGCTCGGCTGGTGCTTGCATTTTCCCTGTCTTCTACGTTTAGAAAAATCTCTTTGACTTGGTACGAGGCTATGATTTAATAACCCTGTTCTGCTGACTTCATAAGCTGTGAAACCTCAGAGAAAAATCCCAAATCTGAATTACAGTCCTAATTACTCTAGCTCAGGCAGAGGGTTTCAGCACCGCATGTTCCTCGTGTCCATTTCACACTGAGCACTGTTTGTTGCCAGAGGTCACAGGGCAGCCTCCTCACTCACTTCCTCCTCTTCCACCCGTGTGGCCGCTTTCCCGGCGCCCTTTCTGCCTGCACGACTGGAGGAGCTCAACTGCTTGGTTATTCAGAGGCAAATAATGTTTTAATTTAGGCAGGTAAAGAATTATTACAGTAGGACTCTGGGGCAGGAATGTGTTAATAAAATGGTCCGCTCTGCCTTTTCATTTAAAAGAATCCCTTGAGCTGATTAAATGAAATATCACTTGTTTAATAACTGGCAGAACATTATTTTTAAGCACAAATGTTTTGCATATCTTGGCTTCCCATTTTTTAATTCCAAGCACAGGACGGTGGAGGCACTGACATCACTGAGAGGGAGTCGGGCTCTGCGCGCGGATGCAGTTTGCCCTGTCATTGTGGCATCTATAATTTAGTGTGAAGCGGCAAGGTAGACAGGGCATTATCATTAGAAACCATTCTGAACAGGGATATAAAACACAGTCGCAATAACACTTGTCAGAAAGGTGACTCCAGTCAGAACTCATATCCACGAGTTTCAAGATAAATGCTGACACGGCAGCCATCCTACCAAGACTATTATTGCTTTAAAAAAAACCACCAAGCCAAACCCCCAAACAAAGCAAACCCATGAACCTTCCCCAGAGTGAACAAGTTAGTGTGAAGTTTGCATCGGGGGTGGCATAAACTTTCCATGATTTACAGCCGGCATACCCCTTCTCCACTTGGATAAGGTCTTTTATGAGGCCACGGAGGAAGGATCCAATAGCATTTTGAGTTTAATGATGTTAAGCTATTTGGAATTCTTTCCCCCCTGTTCCTTGGAATATATGAGCTGTGCCCCTAAAACAGGTCATTAGCTGTGCCGGGGACGTGTTCATCGCCTCGCCCCCAGGATGGCTCGGCTGGTGCTTGCATTTTCCCTGTCTTCTACGTTTAGAAAAATCTCTTTGACTTGGTACGAGGCTATGATTTAATAACCCTGTTCTGCTGACTTCATAAGCTGTGAAACCTCAGAGAAAAATCCCAAATCTGAATTACAGTCCTAATTACTCTAGCTCAGGCAGAGGGTTTCAGCACCGCATGTTCCTCGTGTCCATTTCACACTGAGCACTGTTTGTTGCCAGAGGTCACAGGGCAGCCTCCTCACTCACTTCCTCCTCTTCCACCCGTGTGGCCGCTTTCCCGGCGCCCTTTCTGCCTGCACGACTGGAGGAGCTCAACTGCTTGGTTATTCAGGGGCAAATAATGTTTCCTGAGCTCCCACGACTTACTTAGAGTGCGCTGCAGCTTTGGACACATGGGCGTACTGTAAATGCAAGGTTACAAGGATCAGGGTTGTTTAAATTACCAGGTGATCCACTGTGGTATAAAAGCATCCTTTTTAAAGTTATTTCGCTTTTACTCGACTACCGGATTCTAACTCATGATAGTTATGTTTAAAAATGTTATGATGACCTCTGCGTTTGAGTGCTGCTGTTCTAACCATTTACAAACGTGAAACGTTAAAGCAGGCATGTGGTTTTAACGTGGCTTAACACATGGCTGTGTGTGGATAGTGTGCGTAACGGAGTCACTTGGATGTGCACCTGAAACTATCACAACTCTGTAAATTAATGACACTTCCGTTTTACAACATGGCAAAAGAAAGTTCAAGGAGGGCTTTCCTGGTGGTCCAGTGGGTAAGGACACCACCTTGCAGTACAAGGGGCGCCGGTTGGATCCCTGGCCTGGGAGGATCCCACGTGCCGTGGAGCAGCTGGACCGACGTGTTCAATTACCGCGCTAGAGCTCTGGAGCGTATTTGCCCAGAGCCGGCGCTCTGCGACAGCAGAGGCCGCTGCGATGGGAGGCCCACACGGGCCAAAGAACAAAGATGGATGAAAATAGGTAAATGAAAGACCAATAGAAATGGCCCGCCCCCCAAAATTTAAAAAAATTAAAAAAAGTTCAAGGAGTACAAAAAGCTAGAATAGAGTGAAAACAAAGGTTCCTCCCAACTCTCACCCCACCTTTCTTTGGATCGCTCCCAGAGGCGGTTTCTTGTGTGTCTCCAGTTTCTTACATTTCCCTGCAGAGGTGGCTTATGCATTTGCCATCCGTGGGCTTGCCCTTCCTCTCCTGGTGCAGAGAAGACCGCAGCCTGTGTATATTGTCCTGCCCCTTGCCATTTTTTCCTTCTTAATAGACTGGTACCTCTTCCATTAATGGCAGCATAGTATTTTAGTTTATAGCAATACTTTCCTGTATTTAGCTGAGTCTCCATTATAAATTAACTAGAGATTTTTTTTACAATGGCAAAAAAGTTCCAATGGATAGGCTTATAAATTTTTTTTTCTAGGTAGGATTATTTTAAACAGGTAATTCTGCTAGAATATGTAAGATTCCATCGTGAAATCTGTGTGAAGGACGGAATTACCGTTTTAAAGCTAACATTTAGGGTAGGGTAGAATCCATTCAGAATGATCTGAAAAGCAAGATGGATGGGGACACTTCAAGTGATGAGAATATATATATATATTTAAGTTCTAAAAATGTGATTTATCTCCCTTGAGGGAGTAAAATTCTTTTACAATGTAAGATATTCCTGTAGGGCCCTGTGTATGCCATCTAAGAGTTGGAGAGGTAGAAACCTCTAATGAACTCTGTCTCTTGAAGCACGTTAAGCTTTAGCCAGTGAAATCACCAAGACAGTACCTCCTTCTAAATGGCATAGAAACTGCCCAGTGTTAAGGCAAAAGCCACAGGTTCCTCCTTCTGTGCTCCTGTTTCCTAACTGGTAGGGAATACAATCATTTAATATTTATTTCTCCTCTGGAAATTCTGGAGGTCACCCCCGTTATGGCACCTTGTAGTTGTCCTTTCTGGTCCTCTGATGGCCACTGAGTGATGGCTTTTGTAACCTGTGCCCCCTAGCTCCCCAGCTCCTTGAGGGCAGTTCTGGCACAGGTTTGGCAGAAAGCGAGATGTGCAAACTGCAGAATGAGTCTCTATTCAAAGTACAGTAGAAAGAAGACATTGTTCTTAAGTATTAAGCAGAGAATGTTCTTCGGGGATGGAAAGGTCTCATAGTCGTTTACTGTAATGGTCCCCATTGAGAAGAAATGTATTGAGGCAACAAACCAGTATGTCTAATCACCCTGTCTATGCACAGTTGAAGAATGACACGATTCTTCAGCAAGTTTAACAATCCTTCATCCAAATGCCACTGCCATTAAGAGATCTACATATTAAAGAAATCAGTATATATTATCAAGGGAAAAAGAGTGTTCTGTTTTGATAAAGACATGTCTTTTTGGGGAAAACATGGGTAAGTTTATAGCAATACTTTCCTGTATTTAGCTGAGTCTCCATTATAAATTAACTAGAGATTTTTTTTACAATGGCAAAAAAGTTCCAATGGATAGGCTTATAAATTTTTTTTTCTAGGTAGGATTATTTTAAACAGGTAATTCTGCTAGAATATGTAAGATTCCATCGTGAAATCTGTGTGAAGGACGGAATTACCGTTTTAAAGCTAACATTTAGGGTAGGGTAGAATCCATTCAGAATGATCTGAAAAGCAAGATGGATGGGGACACTTCAAGTGATGAGAATATATATATATATTTAAGTTCTAAAAATGTGATTTATCTCCCTTGAGGGAGTAAAATTCTTTTACAATGTAAGATATTCCTGTAGGGCCCTGTGTATGCCATCTAAGAGTTGGAGAGGTAGAAACCTCTAATGAACTCTGTCTCTTGAAGCACGTTAAGCTTTAGCCAGTGAAATCACCAAGACAGTACCTCCTTCTAAATGGCATAGAAACTGCCCAGTGTTAAGGCAAAAGCCACAGGTTCCTCCTTCTGTGCTCCTGTTTCCTAACTGGTAGGGAATACAATCATTTAATATTTATTTCTCCTCTGGAAATTCTGGAGGTCACCCCCGTTATGGCACCTTGTAGTTGTCCTTTCTGGTCCTCTGATGGCCACTGAGTGATGGCTTTTGTAACCTGTGCCCCCTAGCTCCCCAGCTCCTTGAGGGCAGTTCTGGCACAGGTTTGGCAGAAAGCGAGATGTGCAAACTGCAGAATGAGTCTCTATTCAAAGTACAGTAGAAAGAAGACATTGTTCTTAAGTATTAAGCAGAGAATGTTCTTCGGGGATGGAAAGGTCTCATAGTCGTTTACTGTAATGGTCCCCATTGAGAAGAAATGTATTGAGGCAACAAACCAGTATGTCTAATCACCCTGTCTATGCACAGTTGAAGAATGACACGATTCTTCAGCAAGTTTAACAATCCTTCATCCAAATGCCACTGCCATTAAGAGATCTACATATTAAAGAAATCAGTATATATTATCAAGGGAAAAAAAGAGTGTTCTGTTTTTTTGATACACACGAACATGTCATTGATAAGATTGTTAATGAAGCTTCAATAAATCAGTGGGTAAGTTACACCTTGAAGACATAGTCTTCCATCAGCATTCTGAGCATTGGCCACCTGTACTTTCTTTTTTTTATGGTGGGGGGGAAGCGGGTGGGGGAGGGAGGGGGGCAGGTGAGCCACTTCTATTTGTCTTTTCATTTATCTGTTTTCATCCATCTTTGTTCTTTGACCTGTGTGGGCCTCCCATCGCAATGGCCTATGTTGTCGCAGAGCATTGGCTCCGGGCGCATGTGCTCCAGAGCTCCAGCTCAGTAGTTGGACACATCGGTCCTGCCACTCGATGGCATGTGGGATCTTCCCAGGCCAGGGATAGAACCAGCGCCCCTTGCATTGCAAGGCGGTGTCCTTACCCACTGGACCACCAGGGAAGCCCTACCTGTACTTTCTTATTGCCACTTGAGAGACCGATTTAGATTCAGTCTGGTTATTTTTGGATAATGGGTTAGTTGCTAATTTCACTAGCATATCATGAAAGACTGAACTGTTATTTGTATTGATACCATAAACACATTGCTTTCCACTTGTCCTCATCCTTTGTTATTAAATCATATATCCAAAAAAGAAGATAAGCTTTTCTGATTTTGGAAATAAATCATTGAAAACCTGTGCATCCTAACTGGAGTCCTCTCCAATTAAGAACACAAGTTCACCCCACCCCCACCGCCCCGGAAGATCTATTCTGTAAGTCCTGACTGTGAGTCAAAACTGCTGGCATGCGGGGTGGGGGTTATAGGTGGGGAATTCAGAGCAGGTGGACAGCACTGTTGTCTGAAAGATATGAGAAGCAGGTTATCTAGATGACGAGGTGGCTCAGGAAAGTTTCTGTGGTGTGACCAGGGATCAAGATATACGGGACTGGTAATGCACATCTTCATTTCTCTGGCATTTTCAAGTTGGAGAGCGTCGACTCAAAAGAATCTGGTGGCATTTGGCTCTAGGAATTAACAATCCTTCATCCAAATGCCACTGCCATTAAGAGATCTACATATTAAAGAAATCAGTATATATTATCAAGGGAAAAAGAGTGTTCTGTTTTTGATACACACGAACATGTCATTGATAAGATTGTTAATGAAGCTTCAATAAATCAGTGGGTAAGTTACACCTTGAAGACATAGTCTTCCATCAGCATTCTGAGCATTGGCCACCTGTACTTTCTTTTTTTTATGGTGGGGGGGAAGCGGGTGGGGAGGGAGGGGGGCAGGTGAGCCACTTCTATTTGTCTTTTCATTTATCTGTTTTCATCCATCTTTGTTCTTTGACCTGTGTGGGCCTCCCATCGCAATGGCCTATGTTGTCGCAGAGCATTGGCTCCGGGCGCATGTGCTCCAGAGCTCCAGCTCAGTAGTTGGACACATCGGTCCTGCCACTCGATGGCATGTGGGATCTTCCCAGGCCAGGGATAGAACCAGCGCCCCTTGCATTGCAAGGCGGTGTCCTTACCCACTGGACCACCAGGGAAGCCCTACCTGTACTTTCTTATTGCCACTTGAGAGACCGATTTAGATTCAGTCTGGTTATTTTTGGATAATGGGTTAGTTGCTAATTTCACTAGCATATCATGAAAGACTGAACTGTTATTTGTATTGATACCATAAACACATTGCTTTCCACTTGTCCTCATCCTTTGTTATTAAATCATATATCCAAAAAAGAAGATAAGCTTTTCTGATTTTGGAAATAAATCATTGAAAACCTGTGCATCCTAACTGGAGTCCTCTCCAATTAAGAACACAAGTTCACCCCACCCCCACCGCCCCGGAAGATCTATTCTGTAAGTCCTGACTGTGAGTCAAAACTGCTGGCATGCGGGGTGGGGGTTATAGGTGGGGAATTCAGAGCAGGTGGACAGCACTGTTGTCTGAAAGATATGAGAAGCAGGTTATCTAGATGACGAGGTGGCTCAGGAAAGTTTCTGTGGTGTGACCAGGGATCAAGATATACGGGACTGGTAATGCACATCTTCATTTCTCTGGCATTTTCAAGTTGGAGAGCGTCGACTCAAAAGAACTGGGGCTGGCTTCGTAAACATGAAGTGGAAGACACACTAGGCTTTTGTAAAGCCCAGAAAAGACCTATCACTGGATGTAGCGTTAAAAAAAGAAACATGAACCATAAGCTCATAAATTTGCAGAGAAAATAGGCTCTGGAGGATAACTCAGTATTCCAAGTTGATTTGGGTAACTCAGGGGTAAGTAATGCTTTTACAGCACCTGTTCAGCAGATTCTTGATACAAGGGTAGCTCCTCAGCGTCTCTTCCCTGAACAAATCATCATGAAGTCATATACATTAAATATGAAACAAAAGCAATAAACACACTGAATTTTCTAGCTAGCCATCAGGAGTTGGAGTTTACAGCAAATGTACTTTCCTTCCCTGGCAGCAAACTAAATTACATACAGATTAAGTTAGGTGGAAGGATGAATTTCATCAAAAACTGTGTGGGATAATCTAACTTGGGTGCTGAAGTCAACAGCAGCTGCTATGGATATGGTATTAGAGTGGAAACATCCAAGATGCCATTGTTCACCTACAAAAACAGAAAAATCACTATACAACCCCTGAAGACTTGTGCTGCACTATCTAAAAACACTAGAGGTGGTTTTGGTGTTTTTTTTTTCCTTTTTAAAAGCACTTGCATATTTATTATGCTTGCGATTCCCTCCACAATCCTGTGAGTAAATGCCACTTTCGTGTTGTGAGCGAGGTGGCCCAGAATCCATGCTTACAGCAAGCCGGCTGACAGAGACTGAGCCAGCAGTGGCTTGTGGGCTGCTGATGCCTGGTAGAGGGTTCTTCCGGTGATACCACAGGGTCTCATTAAAGAACTTGGTTCACTCAGCACATAGTAGGTGGTGAACAAATGGGCAGTAAATGAACAGATGAACAATGACATGTTAGGTAATCATGAGGCATAGGGAGGAAGCCCTCGGGGAGTTACAAGAAAAGACTACTAATTGGAGGAAGATGAAAAGTTAATTTTGGTCTTCGTGGGTTTTTTTTTTGTTATTTATTTTTTGGCTATTCTGGGTTTTCACTGCTGCTGCAGGCTCTTCTCTAGTTGCAGGGAATGGGGGCTACTCTCTAGGTGAGGTGAGCAGGCTTCTTGTTGTGATGAGTTTTCTTGTTGTGGAATGCAGGCTCTAGGGCACACGGGCTTCAGTAGTTGCAGCACATGGGCTCGCTCAGTAGTTGCGGCTCCGAGGCCTAGAGCACAGGCTCCATAGCTGTGTCTTATGGGCTTTGTTGCTCCACAGCATGTGGGATCTTCCCATATCAGGGATCGAACTCGTGTCTGCTGCATTGTCTGGTGAACTCTTTATTACTGAGCTACCAGGGGAGCCCTAATTTTAGTGTTCTTTAATCATGAAATCGAGGTAAAGGTTTTAAAAAGTGTTGTAAGGAGACACAGCTCCTGTTTCCTAGATAAAGAAACTATTCAAAAGCAGTGTTTCTTCTTTGAGAAGAATACAGTTAACTTCCCAGCAGTAATATCATGGAAGATGCTTTACCTTTTTTTAAAAAATAGGGGTAACTCTATGTTAAATGCTACCTGACTTATGCCTGAAAACTCCACAATTAAAACTACAGGCTTGAGTCTTTGCTTTAATCATCAGCTAGAATTTTAGGTCATTTTGAAAGTATAAAAAGGGATTGTGTGGCAATCAATTCCTTATATTTGTTCTTTCTTTTGTCTTTGTCACTTATGTAGAAACAGAAAACAAATTATAGCTACCCTGTAGCTCTCACAAGTCAGAATAATTTAGTTTCAATAGACTTGGTGATACTGTTTAAACCTTGAAAGTTAATAAACATGGATTTGTAGAATTAAAAATATTGAACTATTGGAGTGCTACCAACTCACAAAATTAAAGTTTTATAACCCAAAGTCGAAGACTGTATTCCACAGTTTAAATATTTCATATCTGACATTTTCCAACTCGACAATGTGAAGTCTGATTTTGATTTTTTAATCCAATATGAGTTTGGGAGTTTAATTCAAAATCAAGATAAAACCATTTCGGAGGCTACCGTGTCTTTCTCTTGTTTCCTTCTTACTATGCAGTGTGCATTTCTTTTTCCACTTTGGGAAACAAACTTTTCCAGTTAACATTGCTGTGCATGTGCTGGACAATTCTGTGATTAGGAGCTAACCAGTGGCCACACATTGCTAAAGGGTGAAAACCTGGAAAATCTGAGTCTCTGATGTGGTAAGCGTATGACCAGATTTAACTCTATATTCAAAGAAAGTACTTTTTAAAAAATGCTGTGAACTACCGCAAAAGCTCTCTGGAATTGGCTCATGTGGTTTGGGGAGGTCTTCCCTGAAGAACCTCCAGGTCCCAGAAGTGGCTTTTCATGCTGTGCAGGTCCTTCCATTAGTTGTATGGCCAGAGGAAGCTTGGTGGTGGGAGGGCTCTTGCTACGCTAACATAGCAGCCAGATACTTTTCTTCTTTGCAAGGCCTTTGGAATCTGGTAACGATCTTATCTTACGTATGTCACAGAGTGACTTCTACCAAAACACAGACACATAGAAGTCAGTGATCTGGAAGGGCCAACAGGGTTCACATAGAAAGGCAATGTAACACTTCAAGGAATTGCTTACTGAGATGGTCTTGCTCTGTCTGATGGACGTATGTATTCTGACTGTAGAGAAATGGGATAAATCAATACAGCTATGTGTAGGCTGAATATAGACAGAAGTGACGCTGTCCATGTAAACATTGTTTCCATTTCGCGAAGGCTTTAGATGTGGTCGAGGACTGCTCCTGTGCTTTGGCCATGTAGTAAATGCAGGGCAGGTCTACCTTTGGGGACACTGGGACAGATGAGCCGTCACGTTGGCTCTCCGTCCTCACTTCTTGCCTTGAGTACGACCGGGAAGAGCCCCTCTAACTGTTAAATCCCACCAGGAGAGGGAACAGTAAAGTCAACTTCTCACCTCAATTCCTTTCACCCCAGGTGAAAACTTTTTTTGGTGAGGAGGGAGAGGACTGTGATGACCATGTTTTAATAAAGACTGACAGAACACTCACTCCAAGTCAGCAAGGCTCTCCTTAGATCCATTTTGTTGTCAAATTCACTTTCTGAGTAAATGGAAAGACTAACGCCTATCATTTCTTAGATAATGTTTTCATATCCTGCGTTGAATAACACTTTTTTAAAACCAGGTTTCAGTGGTAGTACAGAACCCCACAAGGGGCGAGGGGTTGCAGATGGCTGCATTACTCCAAATGTTCAAGCTTGACTGACCCATTTCATCAGCACGGTGAGAGCCGCGCACTGATACATGTTGACAACATTTAATCTTAAAAAATTGAAAGAAATGAATTAATATGCAAATTTCATCAGCTTTGTAATAAAAATGTCCTTGAAAAAAAACAGTGAACATGACCCCCGAGGAATTGTGTGAATTATCCCAGCTCAATTCTTTAAGTTAGTCAGAGGTACGCCGGGTCCACAAGGAAATCAGTGCACATTTGACTTGGAAATAATTATGATGAAGAACAAAACACAAGCAGGTTGAATAAATGTAACAACTTGGGAAAAAGTCTTAGTCCTGTTTGTTATTCACTTTGAATTAACAGGATTAGGTTTGGTTTTTGAAAATAAAGGAACACCACCGTGTAATCTTAACACCTAAGTAATGTGGAAACAGTTGTTTTTTAACTATCAGTTTTAATGGATGTTAAAAATCACATCTGACAAAATCAGGTCCTTTTCTGATGGGAGGAGGGACGCAAAAGAGAGTACAGCTTTTTGGCAAAAGGGAGGACTCTGAGGAACTCTTGTATTTAGACCATGGTTTTGATGAGGTTTCTGAGTTGATCATTTTGACAGAAATGTATGGTCAACTCGCGTCTAACGTAAATAAGACTAACTGAGTTTTGCTGGTCCAGACATGAGCAGTAATTTTCCCGAGCCTACCAAAATGATGGGGTCACTTACACAGAGGCTCTAGGTGTGTGTCTGAGCTAGAATCATCTCGACATTGGCACGTGAAAGCTTCCTGTTAAACCATAGAGTCAGTCTAGGAGCGCAGTCATCTAGATGGGCAGGCCACGAGAGAGCTCTCTGCCTTTGGGTCTAGAATCAACTCTAGGAAATGGTCATGGGGGTTGGTCCTAACAATGGAATACTTCTGTGCAGAAGTTTAAGGTTTTAAATATTCTCAAAGGAGAGATAAAAAAGGAGCATTAACTAGCAAGCAAACCCAACTAGCAACCCCACCCCCCACGCAATAGATGCCAGGAACAGCTAAGCAGAAATCAAAATGAATGAATGAATGAATGGCTCCAGGACAGATTTGCTTTCCTTTCCCCAAGTAAGTTCTCATTAATTTAAATAGATGTGTAAACTCTAAGGGAAGGCGTGGTTTTCACTTCAGCCCTTTGCATCTTGGTGCCACAGGCTGAAACTGTTTTCTCAATTTCCATACAATGAGTCCCCTGGGGTCTGAAGGGCATTCGCTAGTGTTCAGTCCTGTCTGGGAGCTGCTGCTGTTGCCAAAGTAAAGTCTAGACAAGTTAAATTAAAGCTCTTTTGAAAGAAATCTGTATACTTTAATGCTTGTTAAAATAAAAATCACACCCCAAACTGACAGTCTTGTATAAAGACCCCAAATATGGGTTGTTTACAATCTGAAAAACTGCACATAGTCTTTGAGAGGCTCTTGAAATTCTGTAACTTTCCTGATTTCACATATCCTTAGAAGACCCAGGCCCTATAATACAGACTTTGCCCAACCAAATTAATCTCGTCTGTAAGCTTTTGTGTTTCTCGACAAAAGGCTTTTAAGTTTCTCCTTTCTTTCTTAATCTACCATCAGTAAAATCCTACTTTTATAGTGCCCTTTGCACCTGCTTGCATAAAATGAATAACCCAACAGTTTAATTATGCACTGTTCTATCAGTTGGGAAGTGATATAAAGTTGCCTATAGAAAAAAGAATAAAAAACCTCTTTTGGTATCCAAAATTAATATATGTCAAGCTCAGGGTAAATCTTAATCTTTTTGAAACATTTTTCTAAAATAGATGTTCTTTTATCATCTGGCACATCAAGACCCGTTGGAGGGAGGGAAGAAAAAAAAAAAAGGAGGCATTTGGTTAACACAGAACAGTACTCTCTTTTCCACCTCACTTCAGGCTGTTCTTGAAAGATCTGAACAGTTGTATAATAATGAAAAATGGGCAATACTTGTGGGGCATTGCCTGTGCTCACATACCTCCGCCCACGCATTCATCATTCTGCAGGTATTGTCAGGGAAAGTTTAATTGCATAAACACTCTGTAACTGTCCTGTCATATTTCTTGTCAGTCTGGATTCCCTCTCCAGGCTCACTATCTCACAAAACTATAATTGAATTGCTACCAAATCACAAGAGCAACCCCCCTCAAAATAAAATCTTTATGAATAGAATTTGTTTCCTATCAGCAGATTTGAAAAATTGTGGCAGAGGAAGGGCCTTGGTGGTAATTTTTGAGTTCATTCTCAATCTGGCTATTTGCTGAATGCTCTTATCTATTAAAAAAAAAATTTAAGCCCCAGGGGGAGGACGGAGGTGGGGGCACTTCCAATAACCCGAAGGGGCTCCATGGTAATAATTCTTCAGGACCCAAGGAAGCCAGTGGAAAAACTGAGGTTATCTTTGCCCTTCTGCCAAAGGGTGCCCCTGGTAAGTGCAAGACATTCACATTAATTCAGAATTAAATTGGAAATCTGTCAAAGCTGAGATTTCACCAACTATGTGAATTCCTAGTTATGAGGTATTAAGTACTCAATTTAGTTGAGTGTTTATTCCATTAAACTTGCACTTCGTTTCTCCTTGCACCAAACCTTCTGGTGATCATTACTCATGTAGAAGCTCTGAGCAGCCAGACTCTTTGACAGAGTTTGAGGACCATGAACAAATGAAAATTAATCAAGGGCATGACATGCAATTCACTAAGTATGTGATTTTAATGTTTAAGTCCCAAAAACCAAGTTTAATTATGCACTGTTCTATCAGTTGGCAAGTGATATAAAGTTGCCTATAGAAAAAGAATAAAAACCTCTTTGGTATACAAAATTAATATATGTCAAGCTCAGGGTAAATCTTAATCTTTTTGAAACATTTTTCTAAAATAGATGTTCTTTTATCATCTGGCACATCAAGACCCGTTGGAGGGAGGGAAGAAAAAAAAAAAAGGAGGCATTTGGTTAACACAGAACAGTACTCTCTTTTCCACCTCACTTCAGGCTGTTCTTGAAAGATCTGAACAGTTGTATAATAATGAAAAATGGGCAATACTTGTGGGGCATTGCCTGTGCTCACATACCTCCGCCCACGCATTCATCATTCTGCAGGTATTGTCAGGGAAAGTTTAATTGCATAAACACTCTGTAACTGTCCTGTCATATTTCTTGTCAGTCTGGATTCCCTCTCCAGGCTCACTATCTCACAAAACTATAATTGAATTGCTACCAAATCACAAGAGCAACCCCCCTCAAAATAAAATCTTTATGAATAGAATTTGTTTCCTATCAGCAGATTTGAAAAATTGTGGCAGAGGAAGGGCCTTGGTGGTAATTTTTGAGTTCATTCTCAATCTGGCTATTTGCTGAATGCTCTTATCTATTAAAAAAAAAATTTAAGCCCCAGGGGGAGGACGGAGGTGGGGGCACTTCCAATAACCGAAGGGGCTCCATGGTAATAATTCTTCAGGACCCAAGGAAGCCAGTGGAAAAACTGAGGTTATCTTTGCCCTTCTGCCAAAGGGTGCCCCTGGTAAGTGCAAGACATTCACATTAATTCAGAATTAAATTGGAAATCTGTCAAAGCTGAGATTTCACCAACTATGTGAATTCCTAGTTATGAGGTATTAAGTACTCAATTTAGTTGAGTGTTTATTCCATTAAACTTGCACTTCGTTTCTCCTTGCACCAAACCTTCTGGTGATCATTACTCATGTAGAAGCTCTGAGCAGCCAGACTCTTTGACAGAGTTTGAGGACCATGAACAAATGAAAATTAATCAAGGGCATGACATGCAATTCACTAAGTATGTGATTTTAATGTATTTACAACATGGTCAAAGTATGAACAGTTTCCCAAACCAAAATAGAATGTATCTGATGTGAAATGAGGATTTGCTCTTGTCTTTGTTTCATTTTATACAATTGTAAACTGTTTCACAATGTGAACTCTTGGCAAAGACTCGAATACCTGCTGTTCTCTTTTATAATTCCACTGGTGGTATGGGCATGAAATATGGCTCTTGGTGAATAACTCTTCAACAGGACTGGGCTTCACCCAGATTGACAACTGTCTGATTGTTTATGTTTTTTAAATGTGCTTATCAAAACCATATAGGATTGATGGGGGTTTTTAGATGAAGTTATGTTTTTGCAACAGACTTAATTTAGGACTAAGGTTAAGGCTTAGGATAAATGAGTGCATTAGATGATTAAAGAACATTTGTCTTGTGGGATGTTGAAGTCATTTATTTATGACACTTAAAAACAAGCTAGGAAAGAAAGCATCGAGGGTTTAACGAATCAGTTTTATACAAATGGTAAACGACAACTAATGACTTTTTTAATGGGAACGCCAAGATATGCCAGTTTACTAAATATCCAGAGGCACAATAAAATGTGCAGTGGAGTAAAGATGATGAAAAATACTGGGATTAAAAAAAAAAAAGGTCTATGTGTTTATTTGTGTACGTATACCTTTTTCCAAAAGGTTTTTTTTTTTTTAATTGTAATTGTTCCTTTATTTGAGGAATGAAGTCTTCTGCCTATTTATTATTCTGAAAATACTCTTTTATTTTAAATAGCAGAGGAACATTTTCTGATGGTATAGGAACTGGACTATCGTACTGCTCTGTACTGGGTATGATAAAATACCTTGTCAGGGGCGACTGGATGGCTCAGGGGACTGGTAATGGGATATATAGAGCCTTTCACCCATAGGTCATTGGCTTGAATTCTGCCCAGGTTGGCAGTGACTAAAAGTCATTAACGTCTCATGACTGCTTGGTGGCCTATGTGAAATGAGTTTCTTAATTTATTTATTTAAGTCCATATATAGGACCTCTGGCTAGGCCATCTGGACATCTCTCGTGCTTTTGCAGGAGCATTCCCCTAGAACTACACTCATTTCCGCTCTCTAGATTAGTGATGAACTGAAGCCCTCCTACACAAAATAAATTGATTCATTTAAAGTTCAGACCAATAGGTGGGTACTTCTACCCCATTCTCCAGCACAGGCCAGAGGGTATATGAAAGCTGATTTGATAGTAAAAGGAGCTGTAGGTTGCAGAGACCTAACATCCCATTTGGTGTCACTTAGTCTTTTGTGAAGCATAATCCCCGCTGTGGCTACGGCTGTGTTGCAATGGCTCAGCTAGATAAAAAGGGGAGATGCCAGTCAGGCACATCATATATAATATGTAGCAGCTAGACCATTGGTTGATTGTTTTAGATGAAGTTATGTTTTTGCAACAGACTTAATTTAGGACTAAGGTTAAGGCTTAGGATAAATGAGTGCATTAGATGATTAAAGAACATTTGTCTTGTGGGATGTTGAAGTCATTTATTTATGACACTTAAAAACAAGCTAGGAAAGAAAGCATCGAGGGTTTAACGAATCAGTTTTATACAAATGGTAAACGACAACTAATGACTTTTTTAATGGGAACGCCAAGATATGCCAGTTTACTAAATATCCAGAGGCACAATAAAATGTGCAGTGGAGTAAAGATGATGAAAAATACTGGGATTAAAAAAAAAAAAGGTCTATGTGTTTATTTGTGTACGTATACCTTTTTCCAAAAGGTTTTTTTTTTTTTAATTGTAATTGTTCCTTTATTTGAGGAATGAAGTCTTCTGCCTATTTATTATTCTGAAAATACTCTTTTATTTTAAATAGCAGAGGAACATTTTCTGATGGTATAGGAACTGGACTATCGTACTGCTCTGTACTGGGTATGATAAAATACCTTGTCAGGGGCGACTGGATGGCTCAGGGGACTGGTAATGGGATATATAGAGCCTTTCACCCATAGGTCATTGGCTTGAATTCTGCCCAGGTTGGCAGTGACTAAAAGTCATTAACGTCTCATGACTGCTTGGTGGCCTATGTGAAATGAGTTTCTTAATTTATTTATTTAAGTCCATATATAGGACCTCTGGCTAGGCCATCTGGACATCTCTCGTGCTTTTGCAGGAGCATTCCCCTAGAACTACACTCATTTCCGCTCTCTAGATTAGTGATGAACTGAAGCCCTCCTACACAAAATAAATTGATTCATTTAAAGTTCAGACCAATAGGTGGGTACTTCTACCCCATTCTCCAGCACAGGCCAGAGGGTATATGAAAGCTGATTTGATAGTAAAAGGAGCTGTAGGTTGCAGAGACCTAACATCCCATTTGGTGTCACTTAGTCTTTTGTGAAGCATAATCCCCGCTGTGGCTACGGCTGTGTTGCAATGGCTCAGCTAGATAAAAAGGGGAGATGCCAGTCAGGCACATCATATATAATATGTAGCAGCTAGATCTTTGGGTCATGAGTGGAACACATTTTAATAGGCCAGGCTGGTGAAGACCATAAAGAAGGGTTAGTGCTCAAGAAGTGATGCTTTAGAACTGTGGTGCTGGAGAAGACTCTTGAGAGAGTTCCTTGGACTGCAAGGAGATCGAGCCAGTCAATCCTAAGAAATCAACCCTGAATAGTCATTGGAAGGACTAATGCTGAAGGTGAAGCTCCAGTATGTTGCCATCTAAAGAGCCATTCCAAAGAGGTGACTCATTGGAAAAGACCCTGATTCTGGGAAAAATAGAAGGCAGAAGGAGAAGGGAACCAGAGAGGACGAGATGGCTGAGTGGCATCACTAACTCAATGGAGATGAGTTTGAGCAAGCTCTGGGAGATGGTGAAGGACAGGAAAGACTGGCACGCTGCAGTCCAAGGGGTTGCAAAGAGTCAGACATGACTGAGCAACTGAATGGAACTGGCAGTTGCAAACCCTTGGAGAGCAATACTGAGCTCTAGTCTACCATGGGCTTGGGCAGTCTCCAAGCTAGCCTCAGACAAGGGGAAGTCAGTGGGCTTGTCTTGATGTTCAGAGTCAAAACAGTGGGGTGGACCTCTGAGAATAAGAATTAGGCACCTCTTTCATGCTTTAAGAAAATAGAATATACATTAAAAAGTGAATCTGCAAAACACAATCTGTGCATTTGAGAGGCTGGAGGAAGGTAAATTAAATATCTCCAAGAGAGTCTTTCCCCTAGAATGGAGTCTTCCAAAAGGACTCCATTTCCGGTGTTTTTTTTCAGAAGCACATCTTTAGGTGCTGTGATCTGTGCAGAATTAGGCTCTTTTAAGAGATGAAATGGGAACATAGTGACAGTGAAGGCCAAATTCAAGCCTTTCAAGTTGGCACAGGAGTCAGCTTTGTCATTCCAGCCCTGGCCAGACTTTCCATGCACAGGCCAGAGGGTATATGAAAGCTGGTAGAAACTGGAGAGACCTAACATCCCATTTGGTGTCACTTAGTCTTTGTGAAGCCTAATCCGCGATGTGGCTCAGGCTGGGTTGCACTGGCTCCGATAGATAACAAGGGGAGCTGCCAGTCAGGAACATCATATATAATATGTAGCAGCTAGATCTTTGGGTCATGAGTGGAACACATTTTAATAGGCCAGGCTGGTGAAGACCATAAAGAAGGGTTAGTGCTCAAGAAGTGATGCTTTAGAACTGTGGTGCTGGAGAAGACTCTTGAGAGAGTTCCTTGGACTGCAAGGAGATCGAGCCAGTCAATCCTAAGAAATCAACCCTGAATAGTCATTGGAAGGACTAATGCTGAAGGTGAAGCTCCAGTATGTTGCCATCTAAAGAGCCATTCCAAAGAGGTGACTCATTGGAAAAGACCCTGATTCTGGGAAAAATAGAAGGCAGAAGGAGAAGGGAACCAGAGAGGACGAGATGGCTGAGTGGCATCACTAACTCAATGGAGATGAGTTTGAGCAAGCTCTGGGAGATGGTGAAGGACAGGAAAGACTGGCACGCTGCAGTCCAAGGGGTTGCAAAGAGTCAGACATGACTGAGCAACTGAATGGAACTGGCAGTTGCAAACCCTTGGAGAGCAATACTGAGCTCTAGTCTACCATGGGCTTGGGCAGTCTCCAAGCTAGCCTCAGACAAGGGGAAGTCAGTGGGCTTGTCTTGATGTTCAGAGTCAAAACAGTGGGGTGGACCTCTGAGAATAAGAATTAGGCACCTCTTTCATGCTTTAAGAAAATAGAATATACATTAAAAAGTGAATCTGCAAAACACAATCTGTGCATTTGAGAGGCTGGAGGAAGGTAAATTAAATATCTCCAAGAGAGTCTTTCCCCTAGAATGGAGTCTTCCAAAAGGACTCCATTTCCGGTGTTTTTTTTCAGAAGCACATCTTTAGGTGCTGTGATCTGTGCAGAATTAGGCTCTTTTAAGAGATGAAATGGGAACATAGTGACAGTGAAGGCCAAATTCAAGCCTTTCAAGTTGGCACAGGAGTCAGCTTTGTCATTCCAGCCCTGGCCAGACTTTCCATAAGGAATAACTTTGGTCATACGAGAATGCTTGGCTCAACAAGATGAATAATGACAACACCTGCTGAACACTTACGAGGCACCAAGCTATTGTTCTAAGCATTTAAAATATACTAATGGCACCATAAGGAATGTTAATATGTGAACTCATATGAAGTTAAAACCAACAGGTGATTATAGTCCTACCTCATTCTCCAAACTGTACCAGAAGGCCAACATTTTACAGTGGGAAACTAAAGCACATATAAGTTAATTCACCTGATTAAGGTCAAATTTCTAAGAAGTGACAGAGCCAGAACCCCGTCCACTTAAATAATCGCCACTGCTACCGAAGTAGTTGAAGGAGAATACTCCTGTAGTACAGAATACTATAAAAAGAGTATCCTACAATTTGGGTTAGGGCTGTTGTTTTTGTATATTATCAATTCCCAGTTATTTGAGTAACCTGCAAGCAAACCAGACTGTCAATTTTTTAAATCTATCATATGGGTAGTTCAGTTGCTACAAATCAGAGAAGACAACATAGAAAATATGACCCCCATCACACTGTGTCTCCTTTCCCACCACCCTCACATGCGTGTTCTTTTTCCCACACCAGTGGTAACTGGCTAAGGTTATCGGTGAGGAGAGAGCGCCGTGAATAGAACCCTGGACAGCCATAATCATATCCTTCTACCAAAATCTGTTGATGTATGACTTTGGTGAGTGGGAAATCAGAGACTTTTGCTTTATGCTCTGCTATTAAATGAAGAATAGGGAAGGCAGGGTGAGAGAGGAATGTGAGGTGCCAGGGTAACTGGCTGAGCAGACAGGTCTTGTAAGCATTTGAAAAAGAGCTGGAGGAAGGTAAATTAAATATCTCCAAGAGAGTCTTTCCCCTAGAATGGAGTCTTCCAAAAGGACTCCATTTCCGGTGTTTTTTTTCAGAAGCACATCTTTAGGTGCTGTGATCTGTGCAGAATTAGGCTCTTTTAAGAGATGAAATGGGAACATAGTGACAGTGAAGGCCAAATTCAAGCCTTTCAAGTTGGCACAGGAGTCAGCTTTGTCATTCCAGCCCTGGCCAGACTTTCCATAAGGAATAACTTTGGTCATACGAGAATGCTTGGCTCAACAAGATGAATAATGACAACACCTGCTGAACACTTACGAGGCACCAAGCTATTGTTCTAAGCATTTAAAATATACTAATGGCACCATAAGGAATGTTAATATGTGAACTCATATGAAGTTAAAACCAACAGGTGATTATAGTCCTACCTCATTCTCCAAACTGTACCAGAAGGCCAACATTTTACAGTGGGAAACTAAAGCACATATAAGTTAATTCACCTGATTAAGGTCAAATTTCTAAGAAGTGACAGAGCCAGAACCCCGTCCACTTAAATAATCGCCACTGCTACCGAAGTAGTTGAAGGAGAATACTCCTGAAGTACAGAATACTAAAAAAAGAGTATCCTACAATTTGGGTTAGGGCTGTTGTTTTTGTATATTATCAATTCCCAGTTATTTGAGTAACCTGCAAGCAAACCAGACTGTCAATTTTTTAAATCTATCATATGGGTAGTTCAGTTGCTACAAATCAGAGAAGACAACATAGAAAATATGACCCCCATCACACTGTGTCTCCTTTCCCACCACCCTCACATGCGTGTTCTTTTTCCCACACCAGTGGTAACTGGCTAAGGTTATCGGTGAGGAGAGAGCGCCGTGAATAGAACCCTGGACAGCCATAATCATATCCTTCTACCAAAATCTGTTGATGTATGACTTTGGTGAGTGGGAAATCAGAGACTTTTGCTTTATGCTCTGCTATTAAATGAAGAATAGGGAAGGCAGGGTGAGAGAGGAATGTGAGGCCTGCCATTCAGAGCCCAGGGCTGCTCTACAACTGTGAAACTAGGAGCAGACAGGTCTTGTCTTACAACTTTTCAGTTAATTAGTGGATTCATCTAGGAGCTCCCCTTTAGGAAAGCTTGAAAGGCCCCCTTGAAGACTGAGGCGAGTCATTTGGGAGAGTGACCAGAAGAATGGGGTAGTTTAACCTCTGAACTGAGCTGCAGACTGTGATCCTGCCTACCCAGAATGCCCTGCCAGAAGAGACTAGCGGGGATGGAAAGGAGTGGCTTCCAGGGAACAGAAACAAGGTAGAGGGCCTCATGGTGTGTTTCTGAGGTGTTTGTAGGAGTTTCTCTCTAAAAGAAGTTTCCCATAGTCGAAGACATGGGGAAAGACTAGTTCAAAGAAAAGACACAGACTTACTGATCATACACATTTCAAATCTTCACTCAGTTGTTAATCATCATTGAGAAGAGGTTCAATGAAGCTTTTTTCCTCTGCTCCTTTACCATGGGGACAGGAGTAGCATCCCACACGGTAGTTATGATAAAGTCCTTTTGGAAGTACTGACGTAAAATCGATGTCAGCCAGCTCTGCGTTTTAGAAATAGAGATAGCCCAAGTGGTCCCTTACAACCTGATGGAAAGATTTACCTCTTGTTTATGTAATGGAGACCTGAATCTTTCAACTGAATATTTCAACTGAAACCCTTTGGGTCAGGTGGTTTATGTGAATCTACGTTTTGTGAGAACAAGGACCTTTTTAGTACCGACCATATCTCAGGCTCTAGGACAGAGCTTGTTCAACGCACATGCCATGAACAATGATGCACTGATGGAGGAAATGAGGGAATGTTTTCCATACTTAGATGGTGGCACTTAGGTTGTCTTTACACTTTTATATTACTTCTGTGAAATGGAAACTATTTCCCCTAAATATTGGTCAAAATATTTCATTTCAAAAAATATTTCAAAAATTTAAATTCATTTTTTATATTATCAAATAAATCAATTTCTACCTCATTTTGACTGAGGGTAATTTGGGGAGGGAGTTAACAGATAATTTTACTACTCTTCTGAAGTCAACCAAGACTTGGCTGGACACAGGAGAGCAGAGTTTTAATTCTTTATGTCACCGATTTCATCTTTTGCTTAACTGATGCTTTTCTTTGGAGAGGACACCCCTGACAAGTGAGAGGCACCGAGCAGCAGACTTCTGTCTTACAAAGGCACATGATACATTTTAATAAACCATAAAAAGGAACAGTTTGGAACCCTAAGGAAATTTGCATCTTAATATGTGATGATAAATAGCATATATAATTTTGTGATTTTTGAATATTTGCAGATTTTATTACCAATTGATAACAAAAAATGAGAGTGGACAGATGGTGTCATCAATCCTAATCATGTGAAAGCTCGAGACTTGTGTAATTGCTAGACTATTAACCATTAGCTCCTGGCTAAAGACTGACCACAAGGTATATTTCTACCCCTTTCTACTGTCTTAGTTCCAAATCATCACTTCTTTCTTTGCAATAATTCTTTTCACTTTTGGATTAAAAAAATGGCCTCTCGAATGGCCTCTTCACTTTGTGCTCAGTCACTCAGTTGCGTCTGACTCTTTGCTACCTCATGGACTATAGCCTGCCAACTCTTCTGTCCATGGAATTTTCAAGGCAAGAATACTGGAGTTCTTTGAACCGGAGTTCTTCCTTGATTCCTTCACTTTGCTCTATTCGATACATCCTTCATATTCTTGCAAAAATAAAGGATCAGGGAATAAGTCCACTAAATCTAAGCTACCAGTAAACAGGAATCAGTATAACATCAGGAAGACTAACAGAGCTGCCTAGGAAGAATGGAGCGTGTCCCCAGCTGATGGTTTCAGGTAGGTGTTGGACAGCTATCTTAAGTGAATATTGAGAAACAGCTTGGCAGAATGGTTAGAAAGAGATCTAGCGTTAAGCTGCGTGGGTTCAAAACCTAGGCTATCCAGTTACTAACTGTATGACTTTTACAAATTAACAGCTTTCTTCTCAGTTATTTCATCTGTAATGTGGGAAAAATAATGGTGCCTTATTCATAGTATTTTGTGAGGAATGAATGAGGTAGTGCATATTATGGGCTTAGCAGAGTGCTTGGTACTTGGCAATCATTCAATGAATATGAGTAGCTATGCTGTGTAGGGATTCAGGAGGTCATAGGGTATATAGTATGACCTTCAAGGAAGAAGCCGTCCAGATTCAAACATGATTTTTGTATTTATAAGTTTTTAAAATAATATTTCCAATGGTCACTGCTCTGCTGGATAAGTCATACTCAGAACTTATCACACCCATCTCAGACACTTCTCCCTGGTATACCAGTTGCTCTAAGGTTTGGCGGCACCCTGGGTAAGTATGGATCTTTGTCTTGTGGAGGAAGACAGGGCTCCATTCTGCCTCCTAAATGCAGTGTCCCCACTCCCACTTTGTACCTTGAAATGAGTCTCCTCATCTCTGCCTCTTTGCTCTTGTGTTGGTTTTCATGCAGGTCCGACCTCCTTATCAAAGCCACCCACCATCATTTAGTTTCTCCTTGATTTCTTAAACCATTTGCCAATTTTATGTCTCAATTGAGAATAACGGCGGGGTCATCCTTCTTCCTTCTCTTATTGCTGACTATGTTTAAATCCTCTAGAGACTAGAATCAGTTTCCTAAGCCCATGTGTCATGCTATCTACCACTGGGCTCTCTGTAAGCACCTAGCAAAATACTTAAGTCACATGACCAAGTTCAGATCCCAGGGTCAGAGTCTATGGGGCGAGCCATTTGCCATCTGTAATTTTGGTTTATGGACACTTTGAGAAACAAATTAGTTAAAACATGCCTACTCATGTAAAGGATCAGGAATAAGTCCACTAAATCTAAGCTACCAGTAAACAGGAATCAGTATAACATCAGGAAGACTAACAGAGCTGCCTAGGAAGAATGGGCTGTCCCCAGCTGATGGTTTCAGGTAGGTGTTGGACAGCTATCTTAAGTGAATATTGAGAAACAGCTTGGCAGAATGGTTAGAAAGAGATCTAGCGTTAAGCTGCGTGGGTTCAAAACCTAGGCTATCCAGTTACTAACTGTATGACTTTTACAAATTAACAGCTTTCTTCTCAGTTATTTCATCTGTAATGTGGGAAAAATAATGGTGCCTTATTCATAGTATTTTGTGAGGAATGAATGAGGTAGTGCATATTATGGGCTTAGCAGAGTGCTTGGTACTTGGCAATCATTCAATGAATATGAGTAGCTATGCTGTGTAGGGATTCAGGAGGTCATAGGGTATATAGTATGACCTTCAAGGAAGAAGCCGTCCAGATTCAAACATGATTTTTGTATTTATAAGTTTTTAAAATAATATTTCCAATGGTCACTGCTCTGCTGGATAAGTCATACTCAGAACTTATCACACCCATCTCAGACACTTCTCCCTGGTATACCAGTTGCTCTAAGGTTTGGCGGCACCCTGGGTAAGTATGGATCTTTGTCTTGTGGAGGAAGACAGGGCTCCATTCTGCCTCCTAAATGCAGTGTCCCCACTCCCACTTTGTACCTTGAAATGAGTCTCCTCATCTCTGCCTCTTTGCTCTTGTGTTGGTTTTCATGCAGGTCCGACCTCCTTATCAAAGCCACCCACCATCATTTAGTTTCTCCTTGATTTCTTAAACCATTTGCCAATTTTATGTCTCAATTGAGAATAACGGCGGGGTCATCCTTCTTCCTTCTCTTATTGCTGACTATGTTTAAATCCTCTAGAGACTAGAATCAGTTTCCTAAGCCCATGTGTCATGCTATCTACCACTGGGCTCTCTGTAAGCACCTAGCAAAATACTTAAGTCACATGACCAAGTTCAGATCCCAGGGTCAGAGTCTATGGGGCGAGCCATTTGCCATCTGTAATTTTGGTTTATGGACACTTTGAGAAACAAATTAGTTAAAACATGCCTACTCATGTAATTGGAACATGTAGGTTAAAAAAAAAAAACATCATAAAAGCTATTCATATCATCATTAACGTTATTAGAATATTTGCAGCAAGAGTTACCATGAGTAGAAAAAGCTAAAAGCATCAATTTAGTTTTCCAAAGCCAACATTTCCTGAATTTTTAGTTAGTGAAGTCAGCACGTGTAAGTGGAAGGGAAGCAGTCTGGGGGCACTTTCCATTCAGAACACTTCTACGGAGCCAGAGAGATTAGTAGGGAGGAACACATACTCCTGTGCACTTATCACAGAGCAGGCATTTAAAAAGGCTAAGTAAACAAACAAAAAGCCCTTGACAATCTGCATCAAAGTTCCTGACAGTCAGGGCCTGTATATGTCAGGGCATGTCACAGAAACTTGCCCCCAAGGAAGCAATGTTCCTGGACTGTTAATTTCAGGGTTAAGTTTAGAACCTGAATAGTTCTGAAAAGACTGCGAACATCAGTGGCTTACAATACGATGCCACCCTATCAGTCACCACCTTGCTCTGATGGCCATCATCAGACTTCTGCAGTGTATCAGTGATCTGCCCTCTTCATGTGATGGTCAGTCCCTGGAAGGCAGAGAACCTCATCTTGTGTCTTCGGTGCTTTGTTTAACGACTGACACATGACAGACCTGCAGTCAGTGGCCACTGAATAGTCTACACAACCCTGAGTATCAGGTGGGCCTGGGCCTTGAAGTCACTCTAGTGAATAACTAGAGAAAAGATACAAGTGCTTCCTCTCTTAGGCTGGTTTGGTTACCTCAGGGATGGGCTGATGTTTCCCTTAGGTTCCAAGAAACCATGATTGTCTTTCATGTGCAGGTACCTTGAGGAGGCTATGCCTACCCCCTGAGGGACCCCATTGGTCTACCTCTTTTCCATCTCCTGCTTGCCTTGAGAGACAGATTCTGAAAGAAAGATGCTACATCGAGCCTGACCCTGCATCATCTTTAGGTGGAGCAGAGACTAAATGCACAGAGACAGTTTTGGCTGTGCTCCTGGTTGAGGAGAGACAGTTTTGGCTGTGCTCCTGGTTGAGGAGAGACTTAACTAAGGTGAACCAAGGGACTCAGGGCTGAGTTTTGTCTATAATTGATTTGGATGCTCCTCTTCATTTTGGTACAAGGAGTTTCAGCGTAGGGATGAAGGAAGAATGGATTAGATGGACTTTTTTTTTTTTTTTTTTAAAGATTTATTTATTTATTTATTTTGGGCGGGGTTGGGCTGGGGAGGGAGGGTGGTGGGCGGGCCACTTCTATTGGTCTTTCATTTGTCTGTTTTCATCCGTCTTTGTTCTTTGGCTCCTGTGGGCCTCCCATCGTGGTGGCGTCTGTCGTCGCAGAGCACCAGCTCTGGGCGCATGAGCTCCAGAGCTCCGGCTCGGTGATTGGACACATGGGTCCAGCCGCTCCGCGGCACGTGGGATCTTCCCAGGCCAGGGATCGAACCGGCGCCCCTTGCACTGTAAGGTGGTGTCCTTATCCACTGGACCACCAGGGGAAGCCCTAGATGGACTTTTTAATCCTCAGTGACAGACTATATTTGCAAACAATGTTTTAACTTAGTGATGTATGTGCATAAGGGGATTGTTAGGTTGCTCTCCAGATTTCAGAAACCCCTCAGAGAAACTTCCTCTGGTTCTATACCTATTAAGGCCCTGTCTCCTTTTTCCATCTTGCTCCTAAGCTTCTCACCCATGCAACCCTAAAACTGTACCCTTTCCTCTCACTTTGGCTGCTCAACAAACCTGTGTGGTTTGGAGCAAGTTATTTAGAATTTCCATCACTTTCCCTCATGTCTAAAGTAAGGCTAACACACTGACCTGCTTGGAGGGATTAGGGTGTGAATTAACTGCTGTAATTAGTAGTTTCTATGTTCTTCAGACACCGAGCAGGACATGAATGCCAGCCATTGTCACTGTGGTCTGAGGAGGCTTTGCTTCTAAAGCTATCTTTGGGAATAACTGCTTTGCAAAGAACTGACAAATGGAAGTTGCAAACTTTACACAGAAACAATATTTCCAGTATTTTCCCCAAGCAATCATGAGCAAATTGCTCACTAGGGGTGGAAATGGTTTCCAGCCAGTTTTGCCTCTTCTGATCTGTGCACCCTGCAAAGCTCAGTCAATGCCGGGTAACTGATCCTTCATACGTCTGCTGTTTAGTGCAGATGAAGAATTCAGAATGGTATCATTTGGACAGGGGGAAAATTTCTGTGCAGTTGTATGTATTAAAAGCAAATACCTTGTGCTTTGTTCAAGGCAAGAGTTATAGAAATAGAATCTTTGATTTGTTAATATCCAATGACAAAGACAGCTACATTTTTTTTTAATGGGAAGGAAGAGATCATCCATTAACCATTTGTCTTAGATTTCATTTTAGAAACTCTGAAATGTACCCCTTATCACCATAGGGAAAAAGTCGAAATTATGACCTTGCAAGCTATATAAAACAACTGTTAAAAATAATGTGTTTAAAAAATTGGTCTGAACCTTCAATAGAAGGTTTAAGAAAAAACAGTACATATAAGCTGAGCGAACTTTTTGTGTATTTTGATAAGAGGGCTATGCTTCAACTATTGAACAAACCATTTGCTACCCCTTAAATACCATGATCCTAATTTAGATAAAAGTTGTGGTTGTTGGAGTTGCTACTACTGTGATCTAAATTTTGGAAGAGAACATTAGTTTCAGAATGGCATACAGAACTAGGCTAACACCCAGCATCTTCTCTGGAAACAAAAGGGAGGCTGCCCTTCTGTAGCTATGTGAGTCACCAACAGGGATTTTTTACAGGTCAGAGTGTCAAGCCCCCAAGGATGCTTTGTGCTGCAGCTGTGCATTCTGGGAGCTGGCCTGGAGGGAATCCTGGGCCAGCGGAGCCTGATGGGAAGGAGGGAGTTTCCTTATTTTCTTTAGCTCCCTTAGGCGATATCCTACAAGAACAAATAAGGTTGCTTTGCACATGTTCTCATCATATACAGACAGGTATACAGAAGCATGAGCAAACACAAATTAAGGTTCTAAATGTCCCTAGGCCTTGTGTATAAGAATTGCATAAATGCGTTCTCTTCTGTGGCAGTGGTTAGCTTAGCTTGGGATATAGGAGACATCTAAGAAAAGCCTACATTCTGCAGGAGAAAAAAAGAAATGATACTGTCTCACTGTAGCTTTCTTGAGGCAAAAGAATCATTCTGAGTTTGGCAAGGCAGTCCCTGTAACAGGGCTGCCTTGTTTTTGGAGTACTGGCATCATCTTCATTCGGGAATAAAGTTCAGATGAACAATTCAGAATGCTATCATTTGGACAGGGGGAAAATTTCTGTGCAGTTGTATGTATTAAAAGCAAATACCTTGTGCTTTGTTCAAGGCAAGAGTTATAGAAATAGAATCTTTGATTTGTTAATATCCAATGACAAAGACAGCTACATTTTTTTTTAATGGGAAGGAAGAGATCATCCATTAACCATTTGTCTTAGATTTCATTTTAGAAACTCTGAAATGTACCCCTTATCACCATAGGGAAAAAGTCGAAATTATGACCTTGCAAGCTATATAAAACAACTGTTAAAAATAATGTGTTTAAAAAATTGGTCTGAACCTTCAATAGAAGGTTTAAGAAAAAACAGTACATATAAGCTGAGCGAACTTTTTGTGTATTTTGATAAGAGGGCTATGCTTCAACTATTGAACAAACCATTTGCTACCCCTTAAATACCATGATCCTAATTTAGATAAAAGTTGTGGTTGTTGGAGTTGCTACTACTGTGATCTAAATTTTGGAAGAGAACATTAGTTTCAGAATGGCATACAGAACTAGGCTAACACCCAGCATCTTCTCTGGAAACAAAAGGGAGGCTGCCCTTCTGTAGCTATGTGAGTCACCAACAGGGATTTTTTACAGGTCAGAGTGTCAAGCCCCCAAGGATGCTTTGTGCTGCAGCTGTGCATTCTGGGAGCTGGCCTGGAGGGAATCCTGGGCCAGCGGAGCCTGATGGGAAGGAGGGAGTTTCCTTATTTTCTTTAGCTCCCTTAGGCGATATCCTACAAGAACAAATAAGGTTGCTTTGCACATGTTCTCATCATATACAGACAGGTATACAGAAGCATGAGCAAACACAAATTAAGGTTCTAAATGTCCCTAGGCCTTGTGTATAAGAATTGCATAAATGCGTTCTCTTCTGTGGCAGTGGTTAGCTTAGCTTGGGATATAGGAGACATCTAAGAAAAGCCTACATTCTGCAGGAGAAAAAAAGAAATGATACTGTCTCACTGTAGCTTTCTTGAGGCAAAAGAATCATTCTGAGTTTGGCAAGGCAGTCCCTGTAACAGGGCTGCCTTGTTTTTGGAGTACTGGCATCATCTTCATTCGGGAATAGCAAAAGACAGTGTCTATTTCTTTTCACAATAAGGATGGCATAGTTAAGGGAGATAGATCATTTTGCATATATAATTTTGTGATAAAAGCTGAGTTTATCAGTAAAGGATGATCACTTTGGTTTACGGAAAGATTACCTTCTGTTTATGGAAAGACTGCTTTCTATTAGATTTGACACAAACATTTGCACAGGAGGTATTAACAGGAGTCAGGCCAGTTTGGGGGTAGTCGTGAACTTGTCTTGGTCTCTGATATAGCTAGAGTAGAGAGGCATTTCGAATTCAATCCATCTGAGATAACCGTCGTGCATTATCTGCTGGATTTATCTTTGCTTATATTGTATGAATATGGAAAAGCATTAAGTGTGTGTTTACAGTTTGATAAACGTTCAACATAAATTATACATTTTAATTTCATTTATTAGTTGGGGACTGTGGAAAGCAGGAATTTCACTGCATATAAACTGCCATTCAGATTGAAGGATTAGCAGTTTCCTGAAAAGGTAGACTAATTGTAAAAACAGAATTCATTTCTGTCTCAACTGAGTCCCTACATAGTTTGTGGTCAGTTTTAGAAAGGCAAAAGAAGAGACCTGCTCATCCTTATGACTAGATAGTTCATATTTCACACTTCCTATGGGCCTGACGTTGTCATCACGGATAAATCTAGTGCTAATAAACCCCCTATCATTTGACAATGTGAATATGGTAGTTACCACACAAATTATCAAGCTCTATTTATGTCTCAAAGAACTTGGCCTGATCTTTTAGTATTAGCATGCAGAGCGGTCTCCATGATATTATCTTACCATCTAATGACTCCAAAAATCTCACAGAGATGAACGGTGATAACATAATTCCAGAAAGTTGCCACTCTATATGTAGAAATATATTGGCAATAAAAACCAGTCACTGTGTGCCTTTCCCCAGTAGGGTATCTCTCACTTTTCTTTGATTTTTAAAGGCTTCAGATCAATAACGGGAGTGACATTATTAACAGCTCCCTCAGCACTTGGACCAGCGCTAATATTAAATCCATTACACCTTCTGTTTGACATTTGCAGTACAGCAGAAAGTGCTGTAGATACAGTCACAGTGTCTGGGGACTGAGGTTGGATGTGGGGTTAGTTAGATGGTTTCCCTTGCCTGACTTCTAAATTCAGTTCATTGATAGGAAACTTAAACCAATACAAAAAAAAAAAAAGTCAGAAAACCCCTGCCCCTTACCCAACTCTATATTAGATGGTAAATAATTCACTCGTAAAAGTACACTTATATCTCGTATCTAATAAGCAGCTTTGGAAAGAAAATATTGATCTGATCCTCAGGTAAATTTTTACGCTCTCTATTGTTACTCCTAAACATTTGTCCCTGTAGTTATATCATGTATTATGAAAATTGTCTAATGAAGGCAGAGGAATTGAGTTCCTGCAGATATTGGAGCAGATCAAATTTACCACAGCGCAAGGGGCATAACTGGAAAATAAAGATTATTTTGATTCAGGCAGGTACTTAACTGCTTCGGGGTTACTTGCCTTTAAAATATTCAAGGCGTAGAGTAGGTGTAACAGCATAAAGATCATCCTGCTATAATCATTATCTTAACCTCCTGTAATAGGCTAGATGTGCTGAAAGTTTAGACAAAAACCAGTAACCTTTCCTGCAGACAACTGCTGGGTAACCATGCTGCTGTAGTTACTCTTACTTTTCATGGAGAGCACTGTCTCAGATGTTTTGCTAACTTGTCTAAACCCTGGTGCAGTATTGATTTCTCTCTCTGTGAGCTTGCACCCATTCAATAAGTGGTGGGAATCTCTGGTCCTGGCTGAGTTCCCTCCCCAGAGCACGACCCAGGGATGTTACTCCTGACAGGGGTTCTACGGCTGGGAGTGGCTGATTAGCTAGAAGGAAACAAACCACTGGAGACAGAAAGGAAATTCGATGGTAAAGTGAGAAACATGACAGAGAAAGTGGCTTGTGAGAGTCACTGAGAAAGCAGGCTACAGAAGCATGTATATTAGAGTTTTATTTTAGTCCCACAGAGAAAACCTCACTACATAACTATATATGCATACGTATCAACAGCAACAAATTCTAGAAGGATATCTAGTGTACAAGAACAGCGGTTCTTTGGGGGTAGGGGTATATAGGTCTTTATTCTTGGTTGTCTGCATGCTCTGAATTTTTAACAATGGGCATGAATTTTATAATTGAAAAATATCAAACTATTTGAATAAGAAAAAGGAGGAGTAAAACACAAAATCTGATGGTCTGGCCTAAGGGACAGAAACTATTTTTTTTCAAAATAGGGAGATGTTCCAAGGACCTCCAGGGTTTCTTGAAAGAGCTGCTTTTCTGTTTATTAAGCATAGAAAAGATGTGGCACTGAAATTTATTATTTTTTTTAAAAGGATAGCATCAAGATTATAGCATCATTAAAAATGTTGAAATGATACAAGCAGATCTATGGAAAAAAAAAAAACTGAGCCATCCAAATACTGTGTTCCAGAGGATCTATGCCCCCACCCTGCAGGAGTCCACAGGAGCAGAGAAAGGCAGTCGACGGCAAGTGCAAGCCCTTCTGAAATGCTTGCATCAAGCCCTAAAGAGGCATTCTGGAACTTTAGAACTTTTAAAAGGCACCCATGTATTTTTCTTATGCCTGCCTTAACATTTCTCAAAGAACTATCATATTTACTAAACTATTAATGAATGTGCATACATATAAAATATTTATTTTGTTTTCTGTCCCATCAACAGATTTTTTTCCCCTCATTATCTTGAGACTCGTTCAAGACAAGACAATCACAGAGCTGGCAGAAAGAAACCCCCTGTTTCTGTGCAGCTTTTGGCACCCATTTTCAATTTTAAGGTGCAGTATTGATTTCTCTCTGTGAGCTTGCACCCATTCAATAAGTGGTGGGAATCTCTGGTCCTGGCTGAGTTCCCTCCCCAGAGCACGACCCAGGGATGTTACTCCTGACAGGGGTTCTACGGCTGGGAGTGGCTGATTAGCTAGAAGGAAACAAACCACTGGAGACAGAAAGGAAATTCGATGGTAAAGTGAGAAACATGACAGAGAAAGTGGCTTGTGAGAGTCACTGAGAAAGCAGGCTACAGAAGCATGTATATTAGAGTTTTATTTTAGTCCCACAGAGAAAACCTCACTACATAACTATATATGCATACGTATCAACAGCAACAAATTCTAGAAGGATATCTAGTGTACAAGAACAGCGGTTCTTTGGGGGTAGGGGTATATAGGTCTTTATTCTTGGTTGTCTGCATGCTCTGAATTTTTAACAATGGGCATGAATTTTATAATTGAAAAATATCAAACTATTTGAATAAGAAAAGGAGGAGTAAAACACAAAATCTGATGGTCTGGCCTAAGGGACAGAAACTATTTTTTCAAAATAGGAGATGTTCCAAGGACCTCCAGGGTTTCTTGAAAGAGCTGCTTTTCTGTTTATTAAGCATAGAAAAGATGTGGCACTGAAATTTATTATTTTTTTTAAAAGGATAGCATCAAGATTATAGCATCATTAAAAATGTTGAAATGATACAAGCAGATCTATGGAAAAAAAAAAAACTGAGCCATCCAAATACTGTGTTCCAGAGGATCTATGCCCCCACCCTGCAGGAGTCCACAGGAGCAGAGAAAGGCAGTCGACGGCAAGTGCAAGCCCTTCTGAAATGCTTGCATCAAGCCCTAAAGAGGCATTCTGGAACTTTAGAACTTTTAAAAGGCACCCATGTATTTTTCTTATGCCTGCCTTAACATTTCTCAAAGAACTATCATATTTACTAAACTATTAATGAATGTGCATACATATAAAATATTTATTTTGTTTTCTGTCCCATCAACAGATTTTTTTTTCCCCCTCATTATCTTGAGACTCGTTCAAGACAAGACAATCACAGAGCTGGCAGTTCAAAGAAATAGAATTCCTATTATGGCACAGGATCACTGCCTCTTAGGCTGGTTTAGTCACTTATTTCCTTTTATTATAATGCCAAATGTTATTTAGATTTCAGTCACTTAGTAATGCTACACTGAACACATCAGGGCTCCTGAAAAATTCCATACCTACTAGTTCCTTCATTTTCATAATCACCACATATTGATATTCGTTTTCCAACCAAATTACACTACTATTTAAGCAAGAATCGGTGTTTTATCAGAGTTTAAAAGATTATGATGTAGTGAACAACAGTCTCCAAAACTGTTCCTTCATGTTATTAAGAATTAGACAATCTTGTTAAAATTCTTTCAGCTTTTAAGAAACATAAGCAGCTTTGGGATGTAGTGCCTGACACGGACTTTTAAAGTAATTCCCCTGGAGCAATGATCTGCATTAGTGAAGATATTTAGTTAAAGGTAGCATCCTACACTGCCTTTCAGTATTTGAGCAGTCAATCTAATTGCTTTTTTAAGCCAAAGATTGCAAATAACCAACGCTACTGAATTCTGAAGCAAAGCCAGTTTAACGTTTACTAGTGGTGAGAAATACACTCTTCAACAAGGAAGAGACACTTCTTATGGGACTGTGGCTAATGAGCCCTAGTTATTCAAGAATGGGCAAAGCAAGTCTTTCCATTTTATCAGTTCAGGTGGCTCAAGGAAGGCCAGGAAGACAAGGGGAAGAAACCTGAGGAAATGTTTAATCATACTTTAAAGGAGGTAGGTTATTTTCCTGAGAGCCACAATTAAAGGATACCAAGTGAAACTTGAGCACACTCTAGTGCCTCAGAAGGCATGAGGTTTATTAGAGTTTTTATATCTAATCTGAAACTGGTTTGATGTGGCTCTAGTTTAGGCTATCTTAGTAGAGCTGTTCTATAGGCTGTGGATATTTTTTCTCTTTCAAGAGACAAGTCACCCTTAACCTGTGTATGGGGAGATACCAAGTTCAGTATGATTCGGCAGTGGGCTCCCCTTAACATTTCTCAAAGAACTATCATATTTACTAAACTATTAATGAATGTGCATACATATAAAATATTTATTTTGTTTTCTGTCCCATCAACAGATTTTTTCCCCTCATTATCTTGAGACTCGTTCAAGACAAGACAATCACAGAGCTGGCAGTTCAAAGAAATAGAATTCCTATTATGGCACAGGATCACTGCCTCTTAGGCTGGTTTAGTCACTTATTTCCTTTTATTATAATGCCAAATGTTATTTAGATTTCAGTCACTTAGTAATGCTACACTGAACACATCAGGGCTCCTGAAAATTCCATACCTACTAGTTCCCTCATTTTCATAGTCACCACATATTGATATTCGTTTTCCAACCAAATTACACTACTATTTAAGCAAGAATCGGTGTTTTATCAGAGTTTAAAAGATTATGATGTAGTGAACAACAGTCTCCAAAACTGTTCCTTCATGTTATTAAGAATTAGACAATCTTGTTAAAATTCTTTCAGCTTTTAAGAAACATAAGCAGCTTTGGGATGTAGTGCCTGACACGGACTTTTAAAGTAATTCCCCTGGAGCAATGATCTGCATTAGTGAAGATATTTAGTTAAAGGTAGCATCCTACACTGCCTTTCAGTATTTGAGCAGTCAATCTAATTGCTTTTTTAAGCCAAAGATTGCAAATAACCAACGCTACTGAATTCTGAAGCAAAGCCAGTTTAACGTTTACTAGTGGTGAGAAATACACTCTTCAACAAGGAAGAGACACTTCTTATGGGACTGTGGCTAATGAGCCCTAGTTATTCAAGAATGGGCAAAGCAAGTCTTTCCATTTTATCAGTTCAGGTGGCTCAAGGAAGGCCAGGAAGACAAGGGGAAGAAACCTGAGGAAATGTTTAATCATACTTTAAAGGAGGTAGGTTATTTTCCTGAGAGCCACAATTAAAGGATACCAAGTGAAACTTGAGCACACTCTAGTGCCTCAGAAGGCATGAGGTTTATTAGAGTTTTTATATCTAATCTGAAACTGGTTTGATGTGGCTCTAGTTTAGGCTATCTTAGTAGAGCTGTTCTATAGGCTGTGGATATTTTTTCTCTTTCAAGAGACAAGTCACCCTTAACCTGTGTATGGGGAGATACCAAGTTCAGTATGATTCGGCAGTGGGCTGTGACTGCCAAGAAGACTGACTTCAACTGCGGGCTGTGTACAGGAGAGAGTACAGGAGCCTAAACCCAGCAAAGGGGCAGTCCCTCTGCTCTGTACCGGTCACAGTCCATCTAGAGGCTCCCACTCAGGATGCTATTTTTAGAAAGCCACCAACAAGTGGAAGCACAGCCAGGTGAGGGTGGCTAGGATGGGGAGGGGCTTAGCAAGGTGGCATTGAATAGCCGTTGTGGAATGAGGGCCTTTGGACTTGAAAAGGAGGAGGAAGGAAGCAGGAAGAACTTGGTGAACCTGACTTCATCTATCTGAGAGGCTGTGATGAGCAGAGAAAGGTGTCAATCTGAAATATGGTCCCAGAGGGCAGACCTGGGATGAGTGGCTGGGGTGGGGGGGAGTTGCAGCAAAATCGATTCAGGCTCCATATTTGGAAAAACTTCCTATCAGAGCTGCTCACCGATGGAGTGGGAAGCCTTGTCTGTTCCATGACTCCCTATGAGGAATGAGTTTTCAGTAGAGATTCGAAGGGCATCTGTTGATTTTGCTAGAAAGGGATGGTTGCGTAAGTTGGAGGCTGGATTCAAGGATGGTTGAAGAGTCTTCTTAACTTGAGGGTTTGTGATTCAGAGAAACAAAGCCTAGTTTTCCAGCCTTCTTACTAAGGTCTATAAACTTGATTTCTTACATACTGAGTGTTTTAAGAGTCATAAGCAACCCTGGTTTCCCAGTTCAACTCCAGAACGGAGTAGAAAGCTGTTTTCAAGTGACTGCTTCTTTAACTTGAGGTGATTAGAGAAACCCTGAGTTATTCAAGAATGGGCAAGCAAGTCTTTCACAGTTCAGGTGGCTCAAGGAAGGCCAGGAAGACAAGGGGAAGAAACCTGAGGAAATGTTTAATCATACTTTAAAGGAGGTAGGTTATTTTCCTGAGAGCCACAATTAAAGGATACCAAGTGAAACTTGAGCACACTCTAGTGCCTCAGAAGGCATGAGGTTTATTAGAGTTTTTATATCTAATCTGAAACTGGTTTGATGTGGCTCTAGTTTAGGCTATCTTAGTAGAGCTGTTCTATAGGCTGTGGATATTTTTTCTCTTTCAAGAGACAAGTCACCCTTAACCTGTGTATGGGGAGATACCAAGTTCAGTATGATTCGGCAGTGGGCTGTGACTGCCAAGAAGACTGACTTCAACTGCGGGCTGTGTACAGGAGAGAGTACAGGAGCCTAAACCCAGCAAAGGGGCAGTCCCTCTGCTCTGTACCGGTCACAGTCCATCTAGAGGCTCCCACTCAGGATGCTATTTTTAGAAAGCCACCAACAAGTGGAAGCACAGCCAGGTGAGGGTGGCTAGGATGGGGAGGGGCTTAGCAAGGTGGCATTGAATAGCCGTTGTGGAATGAGGGCCTTTGGACTTGAAAAGGAGGAGGAAGGAAGCAGGAAGAACTTGGTGAACCTGACTTCATCTATCTGAGAGGCTGTGATGAGCAGAGAAAGGTGTCAATCTGAAATATGGTCCCAGAGGGCAGACCTGGGATGAGTGGCTGGGGTGGGGAGGAGTTGCAGCAAAATCGATTCAGGCTCCATATTTGGAAAAACTTCCTATCAGAGCTGCTCACCGATGGAGTGGGAAGCCTTGTCTGTTCCATGACTCCCTATGAGGAATGAGTTTTCAGTAGAGATTCGAAGGGCATCTGTTGATTTTGCTAGAAAGGGATGGTTGCGTAAGTTGGAGGCTGGATTCAAGGATGGTTGAAGAGTCTTCTTAACTTGAGGGTTTGTGATTCAGAGAAACAAAGCCTAGTTTTCCAGCCTTCTTACTAAGGTCTATAAACTTGATTTCTTACATACTGAGTGTTTTAAGAGTCATAAGCAACCCTGGTTTCCCAGTTCAACTCCAGAACGGAGTAGAAAGCTGTTTTCAAGTGCTGCTTCTCAAATATTCCCAAAGATGAACATTCTAATGACTAAAAGGCAGGTCTAGTGATCTCACTGATGTGCCTATTTGGTGAAGTCAGTGAGCTGTGGTACCAGGATGGATATACTCCTCCTGACCTCTGGAACAAATTTATTTTTATCTTTAAATGGTAAAGAGTAGTGTTAAATACTCTTTTCTCATGCATGGGACTCTTTGGCGAAGGTTCTCCCCACCCCAATGCTAGAAAATAATGCCCTGGAAGCTGCAGTTACCTAAAATGGAGAAACAGGCATTCATTCTAGGAGGAATTGAAATATTTCCAAAAGAGGCAGATACATATTTCCCCTTCTGTGTAAGCAAACACACTGTGATTATTTCTAAGCAGATCAAATTATTTTCTTGGAAGTGTGTAGAGTTATTTTAATGTTAATCTGAAGGTAGAGTTTTTTTTTTTTTTTTTTTCCCCTATTTCTCTTTCACAAAATGCTTTTGTGTTGCGGATCTGTTTTAAAACAACATATTCAGTAAAGTACAAATATCTTTGGAGGGCAAAAATAATTTCCCAAGTAAGCAAATAAAACTTTGCACTTCAAACCAGGCCTTGATTCATTAAAAATCTTAAACTTCTCATGAGAAAAATTAACATTTAAACCACTGCTGCTTGGCCAAGCACTCCACCACACAAGAATATGAAATATCTCCTCTAAAAAAGTACAAAAAGGACAAAACCACAAATGTGGAACTTCAATTAATTTAAAGCCCCAATCAGCAAAGAATAAATCCTTCGCAGATCTAATTACCAGTGCTCTCGGAAGACCCAGGCCGACCAGCCAATCTTCCCCGTGTTTGAACAGCTTGATGAACTAGGGGACTGATGGATATCAAGTCATTTTG
>JAIOJX010000024.1:99166950-99191950 GCA_022376925.1 Tragulus kanchil
GCTGCTTACAAATATATGCAAAGGCATAATGTTTTCATTAAATATTACTCATTAGCTCTGTAATCATATAGAGAATTTTCCATGCGAAAGAGGTCAGCTAGCCACGGTAACAATGAAAGGCACAGGGCTTTCCAAATCTGAACCTTTTCCCTTCATTCATTGGAAAGAGACACTGAAGGAACTGGTACCTTCTAGATGTATTGTTCACCTGAAATGAGATCTCTGGATTATACTTATTAAAATGTCTTCTTATTTTCAGATCTCTTCCTTACTTAATTACTGCACAGGACAGAAAGCTGCCTGGAATCGTTAAATACCAGGAGAGCTATTTGTAGTCTCCTCACATGGGCATCTTAAGCGTAATCATTGGCAAAGGTCCGGCCCACCAACCCACACGTCGGGCTTGCAAGTCCCACCTGGCTCGGGGGTCTCCGACTGGGAGGAGGAAGATGCTGAGCTGGCTCCATCTTCAGCGGTGCCCTGTGAGAGGAGGCCCCGCCCAGGCGGGAGCTTCATGCCCAGCTGCTCTGCCATCTCCACGTGGTCCCCGGGGTGGACATAGTCAAAGACGCTGCTGCCTGTCAGCTCCACCTAGAGGGGGAGGAGGAGGTGGAGAAGAAAGCTGTCACAGGCTTTTCCTTTTAAAATTCAGCCCCACCTCAATTCAGCCTTTGAGCAGGGAAGAAAACCTAGAAAGCCTCCAGAAAACAATTCTCGTCGAAAGTCTTTACCTGCACGTGCTTAAGGATTCTTGAAATTGAATGGTTTTTTTCCCCACACGTATTTCCTTAGCAATTGTTGAGCCCAGTTTTTGTCTCATACACTGTTGTTTCCGTAAAGCCAAAACATTCTGTGAAGTGTGGATGAGCCTGCCTGAATTCAGCTGTCTCACCACGCACCATCAAATACTTGCATGTTGGGTGTCAAGTGAGTGATGGACTGAATTCCACTGTTTTCTTATTGAGACGTTTGAGCTTTGCATAGAAACAGAGACAGCGGATGAGGATTTTCCTTAAAATACACAGATTTCCAGGATGCTCATTTCTACTCATCAGCTTATTTCTATGCAAATTTCAATGAAAGAAGTGCTGCTTACAAATATATGCAAAGGCATAATGTTTTCATTAAATATTACTCATTAGCTCTGTAATCATATAGAGAATTTTCCATGCGAAAGAGGTCAGCTGGGGTCTGAAGCAGCCATTTTTTTTTCCGCTGGTATCAGCGTGTTTGGCCTTCAATCTAATAAAATACACAGCACAAATCTCCTTGAGGGCTTTAAAAAAATGTTTTATTTTGTATACTCTTTGTATGGGGCTGACTCTAAATGTAGAGAATGAATATCAAATATCCAAAGAGGGCCCGTCTGCCGCAGAAGCACATGGGCGTGGCCCCTCTCTGGGGCATGTGCTGTCTGAGGGGTGAGAGGTCGCTGGTAAGGACTGGCCCTACCTCCATATTCTTCGGAGGTTACCGCTGTTCTTTCTAAAAATAGCAATAATGGTCCTAAAACAATGTAGTTGGGTTATAGGTACTATGGCAGCGGGAGATGTGTTAGCTGTAGAACAAGAAAAAGCTCTTTCCCGGGTCACTAATGGCTTTCCCATTCCTCTGGAGTTTAATGGTCTCAGGCCAGCTATGATGCGTTACAGAAACAGAAAGTTCAGAGCTTTGCTGGTTTCTTGGGGGATGTTTCGCTAGATTGCTTCCTTCCTCACCTGCCTTTCCAGTATCGTTTGTAGCATCCCTCCAAATTCTACTTGAGTGCCTGCCTTATTCTTCCTGCCAAGAAGGAGGCTCTGGGCAGGTGCTGGGCATATTGTCACAGAGAGCCTACTGCTCAGAGCAGTTATTGCCCCCAGAACTCCCAGCCCTGGCGAAATGATCACCTCCAACTCCCAGACAGCCTCTGATTAGAATCTTAGGAGTCGACACATCTTCAACATCTATCAATTAACAGAAGTCAAGCCAGAAAAATGGGAGGCTCCATTCAGTTTGGTTAATAGCTATTCCTGAAACAGACTCGCATAACTTTTACCGAAAATGAGGTACTTTCTCTTTGCTATTAAATTACACTCTCCTGTATTACCCGACTCCTGACTCTATCATTTTACAATAACGATTTCCTCCATTTGATATTGTTACAGAGTGTAAATCAGGATTCATAAGCGAGCGGTTCCTACCCTCTGGGAGGGAGGGATTACATGGAAATAATCCCTTTAATGTGCGCCTTGCCTCTAAGCATTTCACACAGCAATAAATGGGTAAACTGACTTTGAGCAATTAAGAAATTAAATGAAACTAATAAAATGTGTGCTTTAATATTTCTTGATGGTGATTTTGTTTGGGGATTAGTAAGTATGAGGAAGTCACTCTCGTTTTGCGTGGAGTCCAATTGCAGCCCTTTAATAACGACTTGTGTCACTTTTCTCAAAGCTCCAGTTCCTTCTTTAATGCTGCAATGCGCCTGTTGGCACAGACCACAGATTGTGATAAGAGGACAACACAGGTGGGAGATGTAATCGATTTCTTTTGGGGTGCCGGGTCTTGAATATTCATGGGAGCCAGGTCTAATGCTGCAATGCGCCTTCATGAGAATGACGTCCTGAGCAACAGTGGGGAAGCAGCGGAGATGTGTTAGCTGTAGAACAAGAAAAAGCTCTTTCCCGGGTCACTAATGGCTTTCCCATTCCTCTGGAGTTTAATGGTCTCAGGCCAGCTATGATGCGTTACAGAAACAGAAAGTTCAGAGCTTTGCTGGTTTCTTGGGGGATGTTTCGCTAGATTGCTTCCTTCCTCACCTGCCTTTCCAGTATCGTTTGTAGCATCCCTCCAAATTCTACTTGAGTGCCTGCCTTATTCTTCCTGCCAAGAAGGAGGCTCTGGGCAGGTGCTGGGCATATTGTCACAGAGAGCCTACTGCTCAGAGCAGTTATTGCCCCCAGAACTCCCAGCCCTGGCGAAATGATCACCTCCAACTCCCAGACAGCCTCTGATTAGAATCTTAGGAGTCGACACATCTTCAACATCTATCAATTAACAGAAGTCAAGCCAGAAAAATGGGAGGCTCCATTCAGTTTGGTTAATAGCTATTCCTGAAACAGACTCGCATAACTTTTACCGAAAATGAGGTACTTTCTCTTTGCTATTAAATTACACTCTCCTGTATTACCCGACTCCTGACTCTATCATTTTACAATAACGATTTCCTCCATTTGATATTGTTACAGAGTGTAAATCAGGATTCATAAGCGAGCGGTTCCTACCCTCTGGGAGGGAGGGATTACATGGAAATAATCCCTTTAATGTGCGCCTTGCCTCTAAGCATTTCACACAGCAATAAATGGGTAAACTGACTTTGAGCAATTAAGAAATTAAATGAAACTAATAAAATGTGTGCTTTAATATTTCTTGATGGTGATTTTGTTTGGGGATTAGTAAGTATGAGGAAGTCACTCTCGTTTTGCGTGGAGTCCAATTGCAGCCCTTTAATAACGACTTGTGTCACTTTTCTCAAAGCTCCAGTTCCTTCTTTAATGCTGCAATGCGCCTGTTGGCACAGACCACAGATTGTGATAAGAGGACAACACAGGTGGGAGATGTAATCGATTTCTTTTGGGGTGCCGGGTCTTGAATATTCATGGGAGCCAGGCATACGGTGAGGAGGTATGGGCCGCTGTCTCCACAGCCTGGTGTGCTTAGACGTGCCGAGTCTTCCTTTCCATGAGAATGACGTCCTGAGCAGAGCACCCCCAGGGCCAGACCAAGTCACAGCGGGCCGCGTCCCGTTACGACAGAGGGCAGACTCTCTTCCAGTCTCCGGAGGACTGTGACAGGGTGCCGTTCTCAGTGCCAGCCCCTCCGTCCTGTACTAGGCTTTGGAGTATCTTGGTAGGGAACTTGGACCCTGTGGCAGTCTTCAGGGCTGTACCGTAATAAGGACCCCATAAAATAGCTGGAGTATTGGAGCTCAGGATCTTTTCCTCCGCTGCTCTGTGTGACCTTGGACAACTCATGTACCTGCTCTGAACTTCTGTTTCCTATTCTGCCAGGGGCAGTCTCGCCGCTCTGCAGGACTCTGGGGGAGGGGTCCCACTCACGTGGCCTTCCCCATGGATGGCACCCCCTGGAGTGTCACGATGTGGGACGGTGCAGTGCCATGGCCAGAGTTCTGGGATGGAAACAAGACGTGTTTTTATGTGCCTCACCGCCTCAACTCGAAAATCCAATGAGACCATGCAGAGGCAATTGCCTTGTGAGAAATAGTCACTACCAAATGCCTGCTCTTCACTCTTTATCGCTGCTGCTGGGCAGATCAGAGTGGATGACGGGCATGTGTATTCCGGTGTAACTTTGGTGAGGAACCCTTTAGGGTTTGCGCAGTGGCTTGGGGACATCTCTTTAAGCAGCAGGGGGTGCAGGAGAAGTGCTACATGCTCTGAGCCTCATCTCCAGCAGGGACAATGTTAGCAACGACCTACCACCCTGTCTGTGTGCCTTTCATACTTCCTTTGACTGTTTCTCATAACAATCTTTTTGAACTGGCACGATGATCCCAATTTTACAGAAGAAGACTTTGAATATAGAAAAGGCCAGTCTTTGGTTATCGGCTTGACTCAACATGCCATTTCTCTGGTAGCCCCTCTGCTATCAGAGAGGCTACGTGGGGACATCTTAGCTCCTCTGTCCTGTAGCTTCACTGTTATTCAGGAGGGAAAACTGGGCACCATGCAGGAAGGAGACAGAGGGCAAGCAACTGGCAATCCCCTAGGCTCAGGAGGCTTTGCCATTCGACTCTTGGGCCAAAAGAAGGCATGAAAGCAGGTGTACTGCACTGAACTGGACACGGGGTAGACAGAAGCCTGCTCATATACAGGCCTTGAGTCATCATCCTCATCACCGTCATCACATTTATCTGTCACTTTCAACATCTCTCATAGTGTTTTCGCTTCAGTTAATTAGATTTTAGGGCTGGAAGAGACCTGAACGAAATCTAAATCTACAGATGACTCCCTTATTTAATAGGTGAAAAGGTCACAGTTTTCAGAATTCAAAATGCGTAGTCAAGGTTACCCAGATGCTTCGTGGGCACAGCTATAAACCCTTATTGGCTCACTTTTTTTGTTTTTTTGGTTTTTTTAGCTAAACCTTTGTGTGACTCGTTTCTCTCTCTTTTATGAAGACTGCCTAGGTAAGATGGGCTTGGAACCCACCTGCCACTAAATTAGGTACCTTAAACTAGACTGTAGAAACTAAGACCAGAAATATTTCACTTGAGGAGCAGACATTACTTCGTGTGTGCTTGAAGCAGAAAAAAAATAAACAGGGCTTCAATCCTATATTACTGTAGTTAGGTACTCTCAGATTTCTACCTACCAAGTCTTCAAAATTTTTGCCCACTGAGAAGTAGGACTGGTGTCTTAGACATTGTAGGTCTATCACAAATGTTCACAGAATGGATAAAAGATGGATATTTAGGCTTTAAAAATTGGCTTGATTTGTGCTTGATTTGGACAAGTTCAGGTTTGTTCCTTTTGTTCTTTCTGGTACTAGGAACATTATTTTCTACTCTAAAATGAGTTACAGTATAGCATCTTAATATACCCTTTCCCTCCAAATTTCTGCCTTATGTGTTGAGACCTATAACTTTTTCTATAGAAGCCAACTGAGTTTAACTAAAGATAGGATTTTTTTTCCTTACATTAGAAAAATTATTGGAGGATAATTGCTTTACAATGTTGTCTTGGTTTCTGGTGTACAATATCATGAATCAGTCCTAACTGTATGTGTCTGTCCCATCCCTCTTGAGTCTCTCTTCAGCTCCCCTAATCCTACCCCTCTAGGTCATCAGAGAGCCCCAGGCTAGGCTCCCTGTGTTACTTGCCACTAGTTATCTCTTTTACATGTGGTAGCTTATATATGGGGCTTCCCAGGCGGCTCAGCGGTAAAGAATCTGCCTGCAATGCAGGAGATGCAGGTTTGATCCCTGGGTCAGGAAGATCGCCTGGAGAAGGGAATGGATACCCACCCTAGTATGCTTGCCTGGAGAATCCCATGGACAGAGGGGCCTGGCGGGCTGCATTCTATGGGGTAGTAAAGAGTTGGCCATGACTGCAGTGACGTAGCACACACATAGTGCACATACGTCAACGTTCCTTTCTCAGTTCGTCCCACCCTATCCCTCCCCTGCTGTGTCTACAAGTCTGTTCTCTACTTCTGTGTCTCCCTTCCTTCCCTGCAGATAGGCTCACCAGTACCATTTTTCTAGATTCCATATATGTGCTTTAATATACTATATTTGGTTTTCTTTCTGACTTATGACAGTAGGATTTTATAAGTGCTGAGGAAGAGCAGGTTTTAAGGAACTTTGAAAGATCTTTTATAACTTTTCCCCCCATCTGTGACAGAACCGTGGTTAGTTGCTTGGTTCCTTTGTTCATTATCTCAATTTTCATGAAGTTTCATAAAAATGGTTATTTCTTAATTATCCCTTCAAATACCACGAGTAGAAACTGAGAGATTTCACTTTACATTGATGATTATATTCTGAACGACATACATGATGGAAAGGTTTAGCGTTTTCCCCTGAACATAGTGTTCTTCTGGTTGGTGCAAATTACATACCAAGGTGAATGTGAGAATGTCTTCAATCACTTTATATGGTAATTTAAAAAAAGGAACAACTGCGTTCCATTTATTAAACTTAAGGAATTTGAATTGCTGCCCTAGCACAAAAAGGAAACTTGCTCTTGGCATTTCGAGCTGAAGTTTAACTAAAAGATAGGATTTTTTTTCCTTACATTAGAAAAATTATTGGAGGATAATTGCTTTACAATGTTGTCTTGGTTTCTGGTGTACAATATCATGAATCAGTCCTAACTGTATGTGTCTGTCCCATCCCTCTTGAGTCTCTCTTCAGCTCCCCTAATCCTACCCCTCTAGGTCATCAGAGAGCCCCAGGCTAGGCTCCCTGTGTTACTTGCCACTAGTTATCTCTTTTACATGTGGTAGCTTATATATGGGGCTTCCCAGGCGGCTCAGCGGTAAAGAATCTGCCTGCAATGCAGGAGATGCAGGTTTGATCCCTGGGTCAGGAAGATCGCCTGGAGAAGGGAATGGATACCCACCCTAGTATGCTTGCCTGGAGAATCCCATGGACAGAGGGGCCTGGCGGGCTGCATTCTATGGGGTAGTAAAGAGTTGGCCATGACTGCAGTGACGTAGCACACACATAGTGCACATACGTCAACGTTCCTTTCTCAGTTCGTCCCACCCTATCCCTCCCCTGCTGTGTCTACAAGTCTGTTCTCTACTTCTGTGTCTCCCTTCCTTCCCTGCAGATAGGCTCACCAGTACCATTTTTCTAGATTCCATATATGTGCTTTAATATACTATATTTGGTTTTCTTTCTGACTTATGACAGTAGGATTTTATAAGTGCTGAGGAAGAGCAGGTTTTAAGGAACTTTGAAAGATCTTTTATAACTTTTCCCCCCATCTGTGACAGAACCGTGGTTAGTTGCTTGGTTCCTTTGTTCATTATCTCAATTTTCATGAAGTTTCATAAAAATGGTTATTTCTTAATTATCCCTTCAAATACCACGAGTAGAAACTGAGAGATTTCACTTTACATTGATGATTATATTCTGAACGACATACATGATGGAAAGGTTTAGCGTTTTCCCCTGAACATAGTGTTCTTCTGGTTGGTGCAAATTACATACCAAGGTGAATGTGAGAATGTCTTCAATCACTTTATATGGTAATTTAAAAAAAGGAACAACTGCGTTCCATTTATTAAACTTAAGGAATTTGAATTGCTGCCCTAGCACAAAAAGGAAACTTGCTCCCTTGGTCCACCTTTACACGAGCTGAGTGACTCTAAAAATCCCTCTTCCCCTTTGTTGAATGTGTTAGAAGATAGCTGAGATTGTACAAAGAGCTGGAGACAGGTGATGAGTAATAAGCAGTCCTATTCAGGAAGAGCATTTTGTCTCAACTCCTTTCTCTCTGCCTTTCCTCAGTCAAAGTTACCACAGTTCCTCCAGGATAAGCCACAGCCACGAGCGCCATCCCACACAAGGGTTCAGCTGAGCTAAACCACTCAGCGTTCCTCAGATTTATTTCACATTCTATTAGCTTGCATGCAATTTGCACACTAGGCACAGTTGATTTGGTAACTCTGGTTTCCTGGGGGGAAAAAATGTAAATATATTATATAGTAGTTTATGGTAACTTTTCCAGGTCAGGTCATTGTCCCCTACTGGTGGGTAGGATGGGCGACTAATTTCTCTTTTCATACATCAAGCCAACATGTCAACAGCCTTTGTCTGGTCCCCTGGGGTAGGCAGATACTTTTTAACTACAGTGATGCACCTACAGTGCAAATCACTGCCTTCAGAACTCCTCTGATTGAAAAGGTTTGCTACAAATACTGCCAGGAATACTGCCAGTCCTCTCTACACTGAAATAACTTACAAGGACAGGTACTTTGATAAAGAAAGATGATAAAGCCTATTTCTTTCTTTCAGGATATTTCAGTCTTAGAAATAATATGTTCATTCTTAGTATGTAAAAAAGGTCATTCAAACCGGCCATTTAAGGTGGAATTTCTTAAACCATTTGGAAGATACTGCTTTGAGGGGATAGATTCCTTCAGGACATTAGGATTACTTGGAGGGGACTTGGAGGGGACTACTGGTTCAACCCTTTTTCAGGAGTCCTTTTGCAGCCAGGCCTGTTTCCGTATTTGGATAGAAAGTCATGCCTAAGAGAGGACTGTGTTAGTGGCAACTGATTCAGAAACCTAACTGCCAGGAGATGCTAAGATCGTGGTCAGAAAATCCTGACCCAGAACAAGAGGGGAATTCTGCCTCACCACAGCAGATTAGGAGTTGTAAGGTTATTTATTTATTTATTTTGGGGTGGGGTGTGGGGAGTCATCACATTTATATTATTGAGAGATAATACAGTGATAAAAGAATCAAATATAATAAGATGTGATAGCTTGATTAGCATAGGTTTTCTTAGGATTTACTGGTATCTTAATGCCATCTTCATAACTTCTTCCATGTTACAGAAACTCTACTGAATATTTATGAACTGTTTTGACAGAAACTTGATGTTCTTTACTGCTCTGTCTCATTCTATGTATTTGCTGACTTATCTGAAGGAAAAAACGCATAAAAGCATTGGGTCTGTTATAGAAATACATGTATAAATTAGTAGAACAAGAAGAAAGAGAGGTTCTATATCAGAACGAAGAGGTAGAATGAAACATCCTTCTAATGCCATCAAACAAGGAATGAATCCACTCTCTGCTCACAGATATGTTAACAGAGCCTTCCCTTAGAAGACTTTGAGCTAAAAGATACCATGCCCATGTGTTTATTTTATCTTCAGAAATAAACATTTCAGCTCGTGTGGGAATCGGTGAGGCCAAGTCCTTTTTTTTTTTTTGTATTTTCTATATTGTATTTTCTATAACTCTTGGAGTGCCCAAGAATTTGGAACCACAGTATCCAAAGAGAATACTGTATAGCCAGTTCTGAACTTTGATTAACAAGTGTCAGAAGATGCTTCCAGTGGTTTTCTTAGTTTTCAGAGAGGAAAATGGAAAAGGCAGACTGCTGAAGAAATGCAACAAAAAAGGAAATAAAGAACAAATAGCAGATACTGAGTCAAACATATGGACAATTACTTGGAACAAGTCTGCCTTCAACTATTGGCTATCACTACCAATAACTGAATTGATCAAGCAACAGTCGACACTAATTGCTACATTTTCAAAAGTGTTGTATGGGTCATTACAGAGACTCAGAATCCAATTGAGCATATATAAGTACTTCTAGAAATATTCTGTGTACAAAATAGACCCAGACATTGAAATATTCCCCACTTCATTTTTTTCTTCTGTTTAAGAAATAACTTACAATGCTGAATTTATTTTTTCTTGTAAACATGGTCATGTATTTACCATCACCTCATGTTACAGAAGCAGTAGTTTTAGACTAGTTTTAACATGTCAACATCCTTTTCCTTTCACTGAGAGACACCAGTTAAAAGAAAGACTTAGAGAATGCTGTTAATACTGAGGGGGCAGTGCGTCACATGCAGGAGCCCCGAGCTTTGTGAGAGAGGGACTTAAAAACATTTTAAAACCTTGTTTTATACAAGGTTCCTATAGTTTTGAAGTTTTAGTGTCTGTAGGGCAGGAAAGGCCAAGTGTATAGTATTTATCACAGTGCTGGATGGAAAAAAAGGATGCAGTGGAGGTTACATCATAGTAAAAAATGAAATGGTGCCAAGAAGGAAGCATTAACAATCTTGAAAGTAACTGAAGTCAAATCTCCTTTCTCTGAAGATGAAATGACTAGTAAGATGTCACTTTCAAAGCTTCATTATGTTAGTGGTAAGGAGACCAATCAACATAAAATACTTGATATTGGCATAGTTAATCCATTATCCTCAAATTTTATATGGTTCAATATTTGTCATTTAAATCTGGATACACACTGAGATGCATGTTATGCATAGTTAGACTTCAGTATCAACATATTTTAATATTTGTGTAATTGTTTTTATTATTCTCATAGTGAATTTTGTCCTCCTGTTTTATTTTTTGGGAGGGGAGGGGAGATCTTGGAAGCAAGAAAAAGTAAAAATGCTTGTCAGTTTAAATTGAAATTTGAATCTTTCCCTGATTCTGAATAGCCCATTTATTTTAAAGCAATGTAAATTAATAAGGAAAACAATAACAATTATGGGGTTGAATTTTCCATTTGGTTTTAGGCATCACATATGACCTTGGAACAAGTCTGCCTTCAACTATTGGCTATCACTACCAATAACTGAATTGATCAAGCAACAGTCGACACTAATTGCTACATTTTCAAAAGTGTTGTATGGGTCATTACAGAGACTCAGAATCCAATTGAGCATATATAAGTACTTCTAGAAATATTCTGTGTACAAAATAGACCCAGACATTGAAATATTCCCCACTTCATTTTTTTCTTCTGTTTAAGAAATAACTTACAATGCTGAATTTATTTTTTCTTGTAAACATGGTCATGTATTTACCATCACCTCATGTTACAGAAGCAGTAGTTTTAGACTAGTTTTAACATGTCAACATCCTTTTCCTTTCACTGAGAGACACCAGTTAAAAGAAAGACTTAGAGAATGCTGTTAATACTGAGGGGGCAGTGCGTCACATGCAGGAGCCCCGAGCTTTGTGAGAGAGGGACTTAAAACATTTTAAAACCTTGTTTTATACAAGGTTCCTATAGTTTTGAAGTTTTAGTGTCTGTAGGGCAGGAAAGGCCAAGTGTATAGTATTTATCACAGTGCTGGAGGAAAAAAAGGATGCAGTGGAGGTTACATCATAGTAAAAAATGAAATGGTGCCAAGAAGGAAGCATTAACAATCTTGAAAGTAACTGAAGTCAAATCTCCTTTCTCTGAAGATGAAATGACTAGTAAGATGTCACTTTCAAAGCTTCATTATGTTAGTGGTAAGGAGACCAATCAACATAAAATACTTGATATTGGCATAGTTAATCCATTATCCTCAAATTTTATATGGTTCAATATTTGTCATTTAAATCTGGATACACACTGAGATGCATGTTATGCATAGTTAGACTTCAGTATCAACATATTTTAATATTTGTGTAATTGTTTTTATTATTCTCATAGTGAATTTTGTCCTCCTGTTTTATTTTTTGGGAGGGGAGGGGAGATCTTGGAAGCAAGAAAAAGTAAAAATGCTTGTCAGTTTAAATTGAAATTTGAATCTTTCCCTGATTCTGAATAGCCCATTTATTTTAAAGCAATGTAAATTAATAAGGAAAACAATAACAATTATGGGGTTGAATTTTCCATTTGGTTTTTGAAAGTTACACAGGTTATTTAAATTTTTTCTAGTTGTACTAAAATAATTTGGATTATATGACTAAAGCTTTGGGGTTGTCTAGTACACAAATAACAATACACACAAGCAATAACAATAAAACACACACAAATAATACAATTAATCATTCCTGATAGTTTTTAAAGGGGTTATCCTTTGATGGAAGATGGGTCACATCAGCCATCAACAGGGGCTAAGTCAAAAGGCTTAAGTGATGCCGTCAAGAGAAAAACAAAAACTAATAAAATGAGAAAAGCTTAACAAAGATAATGAGGTCATGTGCCTCAAAAGAAATTTACATGTAAGAGAAAGCCAAATAAAAGAAAGATCTGTTCAACTGGCATCTTCTTTTGCCAGACTGAAACATTATGTGAATGCCAGTTGCCATATTTGTAACAAATGGCTCTCCTCTCTGCATCCCTGTGAGAGTCTTGAAAAATCTCACCTAAGAAAACCACAAGCTGTACCAAAATATTTTAGCCACTGTAGAAAGAGACGGATTGGCTCATGTCAGGAAATTACTTTTGAAGCTAATAAACCAAGAGAACAAGGAGAAATAAAATTCTCTGTGTTGTGAGCAATTACTGACCCTTCTAGAACCTTCCCTCTTGATATGTGTTAGCACATCTTGTGAACTTCCTCAGTGCCATCTGGGCACTGCGAGTCTAGTGTCTAATTTATTCCTAGTGAATTACTGTAAGAAAAAGCGCTAATGCATTTCTATCTTATTTCTCTCTGTTATGTAACTACTAGCTGTGGTGGTGTTTGACGTTCTTTTCGATGAAGCACGTCAATACTCTGAGTACTCTCTAGGTGCTATTTTAAAGGAGTAAGTTAAATTCACAACTGGTTTAATAATGGACTGAGAGTGAGTCTTGTTAAAATAGTGACTGTAAATAGAACTGGCAAGGAGAGAAAAGGAGTCAAAAGACATGAGCTGTTCCACACCCTAAACTGTGGGGCTGTGTTTCTTAAGACACTGGGCGAGGTGCTCTGGTGGTGGTGAGAAGAGCAGACTGTTTTAGAAATCTGAGCAAGTGTATGCTCTGTCTCACTAGACAAACGCTCTGGTAACACATGTAAAATGTGCTGTTTTATGTCAGACACCCCAGCACTTTAACCATAAATAATTCTCCAGAGCCGTGCTGTCCAATATGGTGGCCACATGTGGCCACTGAATGATGAGCCTCTGAACTGGAAGGTTTTAGACTTAGTACAACATGTAAAAGAATGCAAAATATCATGTTCATTCCATATTCCAATAGTATTTTGGCTATATTCAAATCAGTAAGATACATTATTAAAATCAATCTCACTTGATTGTGCTTACTTTTTAAAATATGGATACTGTAAAATATTAAATTATATATCTAGTTTGCAATCTATTTCTATTGGACACTGCTGCCCTAGAACCACAGAGTTCCTGGAATAGCAGAATAAGAAGTAGTAGAATCCCATGAAGATGTTATAAAAGGGGAAGAGATGCAAGGGGGAAAAAAAAACCAACAGAAAGAGAGGAATGGCTCCCAAATAAAAGGACGGAACTTTTACCTGTAATCTACAATTTCAAAGACTTGAGTCAACCATATATTTATCAACCATTTGCTCTCTGCACATGCTGAGTCACAGCCCTGGTGTGGATGGGTCCACAGGGGACTGTGAACCCAACGTGTCTGGGAAAGCAAGGCCATGCTGGCTCCGCAAGGATAAAATGAGAAGGGACAGAGGACTTGGCTGAGAAGATGGAGACAATCCAAGACACAACAGGGTTCTAACTACACTGGAGCTTAGAGGGCACACGTGTGGTGCTACCCTACTCCTGGGTGAAACCTGGACAGTGGGAAGGCATGAGGTAAAGTCTCAATAAACTTTTGTTGGTTTATTTTGGTCCTAAGAAGATGGATCTATGCTAGTGTTGATTAAATGCATATATTTTTACTTTGGCTGTGCCAAGTCTTAATTGTGGCATGTGGGATCCAGTTCCTTGACCAGGGATCAAACCTGGGACCCCTGCATTGGAAGTGTGGAGTCTTAACCAGTGAACTGCCAGGAAAGTCGCTCAATATTTTAAAATATGTTTATAGACTTCTAAAATACCAAAGAACAGTTTCAATAAATCACTTCTAAGAAAAGTCATATCTTGTTTTGCTTTTTAGGCCCGTGTCTCAGAGGCTATTTTTTTCCCATCGATGCAGACTGAAATAATTCCCACACTTTGAATTAACTTCTTGCCCCACATATTAAAGCCCTAGATCTAAGCTCCTCGTCTCATTTGGATGGGTTTTTGTTTCCCAGAGGTGAGCACAAAACCAATGTAGGGAGGCCTCTGAACTGGAAGGTTTTAGACTTAGTACAACATGTAAAAGAATGCAAAATATCATGTTCATTCCATATTCCAATAGTATTTTGGCTATATTCAAATCAGTAAGATACATTATTAAAATCAATCTCACTTGATTGTGCTTACTTTTAAAATATGGATACTGTAAAATATTAAATTATATATCTAGTTTGCAATCTATTTCTATTGGACACTGCTGCCCTAGAACCACAGAGTTCCTGGAATAGCAGAATAAGAAGTAGTAGAATCCCATGAAGATGTTATAAAAGGGGAAGAGATGCAAGGGGGAAAAAAAAACCAACAGAAAGAGAGGAATGGCTCCCAAATAAAAGGACGGAACTTTTACCTGTAATCTACAATTTCAAAGACTTGAGTCAACCATATATTTATCAACCATTTGCTCTCTGCACATGCTGAGTCACAGCCCTGGTGTGGATGGGTCCACAGGGGACTGTGAACCCAACGTGTCTGGGAAAGCAAGGCCATGCTGGCTCCGCAAGGATAAAATGAGAAGGGACAGAGGACTTGGCTGAGAAGATGGAGACAATCCAAGACACAACAGGGTTCTAACTACACTGGAGCTTAGAGGGCACACGTGTGGTGCTACCCTACTCCTGGGTGAAACCTGGACAGTGGGAAGGCATGAGGTAAAGTCTCAATAAACTTTTGTTGGTTTATTTTGGTCCTAAGAAGATGGATCTATGCTAGTGTTGATTAAATGCATATATTTTTACTTTGGCTGTGCCAAGTCTTAATTGTGGCATGTGGGATCCAGTTCCTTGACCAGGGATCAAACCTGGGACCCCTGCATTGGAAGTGTGGAGTCTTAACCAGTGAACTGCCAGGAAAGTCGCTCAATATTTTAAAATATGTTTATAGACTTCTAAAATACCAAAGAACAGTTTCAATAAATCACTTCTAAGAAAAGTCATATCTTGTTTTGCTTTTTAGGCCCGTGTCTCAGAGGCTATTTTTTTCCCATCGATGCAGACTGAAATAATTCCCACACTTTGAATTAACTTCTTGCCCCACATATTAAAGCCCTAGATCTAAGCTCCTCGTCTCATTTGGATGGGTTTTTGTTTCCCAGAGGTGAGCACAAAACCCATGGTACACACTGCAATTTTTAATCTAGCTCTTGTCTTCTCCAGAGAGGCTTGAGTGGTTTGTTGTCTTTTCACATGACCTTACATTCAGCAACAGATGTGTTATCCAACTTCTCTTTCTAGGATGGGCAGAAAGAACTCACGATGAGGAGCAGCTAGGCTAATGCTGGGCAACCACAAAACCACAACACCACAGGCATCCCGTGTGCATTTCCATGTCATCTACTGATGACTCAGTAACTGCAAGACTCTGAGATTTGCTCTAGGTTGTGACTCAACAGCCAGTTATAATCAACATGACTACCAGATGAGAGGCCCTGGTCCGTTGGAAATTAGCCAGAGAAATCACCTGTAGTGTGATGTTTTACAGATTTTAACTCAGTTTGCCAGTCCATTGACAAGATTTCCATATACTCATCAAAACCTTCAATACCCTACCCCATCAGTTTTGCTTTAAAAATCAACAGAAGAACAAAAATATCTTGGTTGAGAATAGTTGGGGGTGGGTGGGAAGAGAGGGGTGAAAACTTATCAAAAGTAAAATTGGATTAAGAGTCAATCAAAATCCAACTGTGAATTTATCATTTCAATGAATTTCAATGAATGGTTTAAAATCTGTTTGAAATCTATTTGAAAATGAATATGTAATAATATAGACATAGCTCTTTTTCAAAGTTAGTATTGTCAGATGTATTCTGAGCATTATAATTCATGAACAGAGTAGATGACTATTTGAAAAGTATTAAAATGAGCTGACTTTTCAATACAAGTGTCTTCACAATAAGTTTTTCTATTCCGGGCAATTCAGAAATGTAGACAATTGTGCTAGAAAAATAATATGTATTGTAATATTCATTGTACAGTAGTAGTGTAGTAAGTGGCAATTCTGGACATTACAAGAGACACAAGGATTATTTTCTGTGATTGCACAGAGAATACTTGGATTTCTTGTGAAGCTTTTGCATTGGAAATGAGATTCATCAGTCTGATCGGGGCAGGGTTAGAGCCCTTAGCAACATGCTTATTTTGTAGAAGGTCACTCAATAATTCCCACACTTTGAATTAACTTCTTGCCCCACATATTAAAGCCCTAGATCTAAGCTCCTCGTCTCATTTGGATGGGTTTTTGTTTCCCAGAGGTGAGCACAAAACCCATGGTACACACTGCAATTTTTAATCTAGCTCTTGTCTTCTCCAGAGAGGCTTGAGTGGTTTGTTGTCTTTTCACATGACCTTACATTCAGCAACAGATGTGTTATCCAACTTCTCTTTCTAGGATGGGCAGAAAGAACTCACGATGAGGAGCAGCTAGGCTAATGCTGGGCAACCACAAAACCACAACACCACAGGCATCCCGTGTGCATTTCCATGTCATCTACTGATGACTCAGTAACTGCAAGACTCTGAGATTTGCTCTAGGTTGTGACTCAACAGCCAGTTATAATCAACATGACTACCAGATGAGAGGCCCTGGTCCGTTGGAAATTAGCCAGAGAAATCACCTGTAGTGTGATGTTTTACAGATTTTAACTCAGTTTGCCAGTCCATTGACAAGATTTCCATATACTCATCAAAACCTTCAATACCCTACCCCATCAGTTTTGTTTTAAAAAATCAACAGAAGAACAAAAATATCTTGGTTGAGAATAGTTGGGGTGGGTGGGAAGAGAGGGGTGAAAACTTATCAAAAGTAAAATTGGATTAAGAGTCAATCAAAATCCAACTGTGAATTTATCATTTCAATGAATTTCAATGAATGGTTTAAAATCTGTTTGAAATCTATTTGAAAATGAATATGTAATAATATAGACATAGCTCTTTTTCAAAGTTAGTATTGTCAGATGTATTCTGAGCATTATAATTCATGAACAGAGTAGATGACTATTTGAAAAGTATTAAAATGAGCTGACTTTTCAATACAAGTGTCTTCACAATAAGTTTTTCTATTCCGGGCAATTCAGAAATGTAGACAATTGTGCTAGAAAAATAATATGTATTGTAATATTCATTGTACAGTAGTAGTGTAGTAAGTGGCAATTCTGGACATTACAAGAGACACAAGGATTATTTTCTGTGATTGCACAGAGAATACTTGGATTTCTTGTGAAGCTTTTGCATTGGAAATGAGATTCATCAGTCTGATCGGGGCAGGGTTAGAGCCCTTAGCAACATGCTTATTTTGTAGAAGGTCACTCAATAATAACTTCCTCTGCCCTCCAAGCTTATTAAGACTGACTGGCATATATTAATGAAAACACCTGATTCTCCAACCATAAAACCCAGACAAAGACTTTATTTTAATATTAAGGAAGGAACCCTTAATTAGCAGGGTTTCAAAAATGTCAGCTTCTTCTATTAGCTGTTCTGGCCCATCAAAGCCATAATCCCTACTGTCAAATTTCATCACATGATAGACAGTTTGCCGGCTGTCTTTTTTTTTTTTTTTAACTGATCATACTGACTGAAGCTTTAAAAATTTTTTTATTTTGCCATCACATTTAACAACTCATTGTGCATTTGCCTGTTACACTCTTGATTTTACTGCTTTCAAAGAGTCTTACAGCACATGTCAACTCAAAAGGGTATGGGGGGGCACTGTAGAAACACAAGTATTACATGTCAATACATATGCATTCTTAGACGTGTAATTAAGGACTCTTGGAAGACCTGGGCTTGCTTATATTGATTGCCTTCCTGAGAATGTAAATAGGCTGTACGGAAAACACAAATAAAACAGTCTCATAGATAATTTCCCATTTTTGATGTATCATGGAGAAGGGGGCAAATTTCTGAGGAAGACGCCCCCTCCCCGCCCCCGATTTTTAGGATAGGCATTCAGCACTGTTAACCCTTAGCATACCTGCCTGTTGCCAAGAATTCACTAGAGCATCAATGGCTTTGCCTTGCCCTTCAGAAAGAAGAAAAAAATATATATATACCCAGCAGGACAGAATGAATACATAACTCTTAAAGTATTTGTGTTTTAATCTGATTCAAAACATTCACTGTTGATTAAATCCTTTTGCAAACTGAAAATTTCATACTATCCATACCAAGAGGAATACAAATATGAACAAAAAATATAAACAAAGGTGACTCAAGGATTTCAAGGATTTTGTAGGCAACTTTGGTGAAGACACAGCTGTGTTCTTTCCTTATCCATAAAGAACACGAGAGTCTCAAAGGTAATACTTTAGTATTTAGGAAGGAATTAGGACAGAGAAGAGCTGGAGAATGAACCGATGGAAATGGGTTCGACATGATAGACTAACTGCTAGAGACTGGTAAATTCTGAAGCATTCTTTTCAGTGAGAATCAGGAATTTCCTTAGAGACACAATGTGTTTTCTGAGTTCACCTTTCTGGCATCACTGAAGTCTTGGGTTAACTGCATCCCTTTTTGTTATCACCCAGGTATTTATTTCTCTCCTTTTTAACATTAACATTTTTTTCTTTTAAACTCTAGGACAGAAAGAATATCCTTCTTGTAATTTTACATATCCTCCATTTATCCGTTTCTTCCATGGGGAATAATCCAACTGCTCTCTGAGCCCAGGAAAGCTACCTGGCAGGAGCTTGGGTGATCTCAAGTCCCCATGCAAGATGTTCAGGTGTTCTCATTTAGTGTTATTCACTTGGCTTCTCTATACTTGGAAGTCTTTGTGTTTTACCATTGATCATCCCTTGAGTCTTACAGCACATGTCAACTCAAAAGGGTATGGGGGGGCACTGTAGAAACACAAGTATTACATGTCAATACATATGCATTCTTAGACGTGTAATTAAGGACTCTTGGAAGACCTGGGCTTGCTTATATTGATTGCCTTCCTGAGAATGTAAATAGGCTGTACGGAAAACACAAATAAAACAGTCTCATAGATAATTTCCCATTTTTGATGTATCATGGAGAAGGGGGCAAATTTCTGAGGAAGACGCCCCCTCCCCGCCCCCGATTTTTAGGATAGGCATTCAGCACTGTTAACCCTTAGCATACCTGCCTGTTGCCAAGAATTCACTAGAGCATCAATGGCTTTGCCTTGCCCTTCAGAAAGAAGAAAAAAATATATATATACCCAGCAGGACAGAATGAATACATAACTCTTAAAGTATTTGTGTTTTAATCTGATTCAAAACATTCACTGTTGATTAAATCCTTTTGCAAACTGAAAATTTCATACTATCCATACCAAGAGGAATACAAATATGAACAAAAAATATAAACAAAGGTGACTCAAGGATTTCAAGGATTTTGTAGGCAACTTTGGTGAAGACACAGCTGTGTTCTTTCCTTATCCATAAAGAACACGAGAGTCTCAAAGGTAATACTTTAGTATTTAGGAAGGAATTAGGACAGAGAAGAGCTGGAGAATGAACCGATGGAAATGGGTTCGACATGATAGACTAACTGCTAGAGACTGGTAAATTCTGAAGCATTCTTTTCAGTGAGAATCAGGAATTTCCTTAGAGACACAATGTGTTTTCTGAGTTCACCTTTCTGGCATCACTGAAGTCTTGGGTTAACTGCATCCCTTTTTGTTATCACCCAGGTATTTATTTCTCTCCTTTTTAACATTAACATTTTTTCCTTTTAAACTCTAGGACAGAAAGAATATCCTTCTTGTAATTTTACATATCCTCCATTTATCCGTTTCTTCCATGGGGAATAATCCAACTGCTCTCTGAGCCCAGGAAAGCTACCTGGCAGGAGCTTGGGTGATCTCAAGTCCCCATGCAAGATGTTCAGGTGTTCTCATTTAGTGTTATTCACTTGGCTTCTCTATACTTGGAAGTCTTTGTGTTTTTACCATTGATCATCCCTTCGATTTTCTCAACATTTACTGTATTGTTTCAACAACTTCTATAACCACAGACACAAAACAAAGGCAGATGATTCCAGTTTCAAGTCACTTGTGAGTATTGCTCTCCAGTGATAATGTTTCCTTTGATGAAAAATACAGATTGTATAAGGTGTCTTTTCCTGGTTGAATTTACAGCTAGTCTTTCCACACTATTCAATGGCTGTGGGTGACTGTGCACGATTCCTATTAAGTCTCTTGCTCTGATTTTAATTATACCACTTAGAAATGAAGTCCTGTTTCTGAGACTGACAGGTGTCTCCATTTTCTGCTGAACTTTTAAACGGCACCTCCGAGGACAGCCTGACAAACAAGGACCATTTCTTGGACTAGAAACATTTAATTGGCTGTTTGGGATGGGCGGGTCCAGTTTTATGCCTATACGTGCAGGCTAAGTTGGCTATATTCTAGAAGGTTTTCTAAAAATTTACTTTTATGTGACCCTGATGGAGAGTACTGGTTATAAATGCAGAATATAGAGGCAGAAGGCCTGAAATCTAAACTATTACCCCTTTAGCAAGTCCTCTACTGTTTTCTTCACTAAAAAAAGTAAAGATAATAATGGTTGTCTACCTTACTGTTAAAATTAAGTGAGAATAATACATGCCATGTGCCCAACAAAGCATAGAGCATGTGTTTTGTGATCAGCAAATGTAACTGTATATATTTTTTTTTAAATGATTTTTTTTTTTAAATTTTAGCCTCTTTTATTTTTTAAATTTTCATTCATCTTTGTTCTTTGGCCTGTGTGGGCCTCCCATTGCAGTGGCCTCTCTCATTGCAGAGCACGGGCTCTGGGCGCACGCGCCCCAGAGTGCTGGCTCGTCATTGGACACACCAGCCCAGCCGCACCGCTGCACATGAGATCTTCCCAGGCCAGGGATCGAACCAGTGCCTCTTGCACTGCAAGGCAGGTTCTTTACCCACTAGACCACCAGGGAAGCCCTGTATATATTTTTAAATTACTTTCTTACTAGAGTATAATGCTTTACAAAGCTAGTTTCTACTGTACAGCAAAGTGAGTCAGCTATATGTATACATATGTCCTCTCTTTTTTGGATTTTCTTCCCATTGATCATCCCTTCGATTTTCTCAACATTTACTGTATTGTTTCAACAACTTCTATAACCACAGACACAAAACAAAGGCAGATGATTCCAGTTTCAAGTCACTTGTGAGTATTGCTCTCCAGTGATAATGTTTCCTTTGATGAAAAATACAGATTGTATAAGGTGTCTTTTCCTGGTTGAATTTACAGCTAGTCTTTCCACACTATTCAATGGCTGTGGGTGACTGTGCACGATTCCTATTAAGTCTCTTGCTCTGATTTTAATTATACCACTTAGAAATGAAGTCCTGTTTCTGAGACTGACAGGTGTCTCCATTTTCTGCTGAACTTTTAAACGGCACCTCCGAGGACAGCCTGACAAACAAGGACCATTTCTTGGACTAGAAACATTTAATTGGCTGTTTGGGATGGGCGGGTCCAGTTTTATGCCTATACGTGCAGGCTAAGTTGGCTATATTCTAGAAGGTTTTCTAAAAATTTACTTTTATGTGACCCTGATGGAGAGTACTGGTTATAAATGCAGAATATAGAGGCAGAAGGCCTGAAATCTAAACTATTACCCCTTTAGCAAGTCCTCTACTGTTTTCTTCACTAAAAAAAGTAAAGATAATAATGGTTGTCTACCTTACTGTTAAAATTAAGTGAGAATAATACATGCCATGTGCCCAACAAAGCATAGAGCATGTGTTTTGTGATCAGCAAATGTAACTGTATATATTTTTTTTTAAATGATTTTTTTTTTTAAATTTTAGCCTCTTTTATTTTTTAAATTTTCATTCATCTTTGTTCTTTGGCCTGTGTGGGCCTCCCATTGCAGTGGCCTCTCTCATTGCAGAGCACGGGCTCTGGGCGCACGCGCCCCAGAGTGCTGGCTCGTCATTGGACACACCAGCCCAGCCGCACCGCTGCACATGAGATCTTCCCAGGCCAGGGATCGAACCAGTGCCTCTTGCACTGCAAGGCAGGTTCTTTACCCACTAGACCACCAGGGAAGCCCTGTATATATTTTTAAATTACTTTCTTACTAGAGTATAATGCTTTACAAAGCTAGTTTCTACTGTACAGCAAAGTGAGTCAGCTATATGTATACATATGTCCTCTCTTTTTTGGATTTTCTTCCCATTTAGGTTGCCATGGAGCACTGAGGAGAGTTCCCTGTAGGTTCTCATTACTTACCTAGTTTATACACAATATCAATAGTGTACATCTGTCAATCCCAATCTCCCAGTTCCTCCCATCCCTCCTCCTTTCCCGTTATCTATACATTTATTCTCTATGTCTGTGTCTCTATTTCTTTTTTGCAAATAAGATCACCTATACCATTTTTCTAGATTCCATATATATATATATATATATATATATATATATATATATTAACATAGAACATGTGTTTTTCGCTTTCTGATGTACTTCACTCTGTATGACAGTCTCTAGGTAGTCGTATATGAAGTCACTGGCTTGTACGCTTTCTGAGGGCCGAGCTGTATCTAATTTACTGCTACCATCCCTCATAAATGGTAGAGGGTCCATACATATTAAATGAATGAATAAATGGGAAAGCGAATAAGTGAATGCCATTATAATTTGAGAAATGAGCTGATCCAGAAGGGCTTGGTAAGTGTTCAAGGTTCCAGAGTAATATGGTGGCTTCTTGATTAGGCTCATCCCTTCGTTCATTGTATTAATATTACTAGAAGTCCATGTTTGGGCTACTAAACCTGATCTTTTGGAATTTACAGTCAAAAGTGTAGCACAACAATTATGACAGCAACACAATCACTGGGGTTTGATTCGGAAGTCCACTGATAAACTGCAGCAAGTGGGCATCATCATGAGTCTCACGTGAAAGAGGAAGGCAGGTCCCCTAGACCTTTGGGAGCATGAATCCTTGGAGACTGATGGGAAGTACGGTCTCCTTCTCTACCTTCTCCCTGACATCACAGACAACTTGAGAGAATTCACAAATTCTCGGAGCCTGCTCGAGGCCCCATGTGAAGGAGCCGCTGGGATTCCTCTAAGACACCGCCTGATTACTTTCCAACTACAGCAGCTCATTGTGTGTTTTGTTGTTTTGGTCTTTCAGAAAGGGTTCGCTTGAAAAACATTTTATTGTTACAAGTTGTATGAAAAGCACAAGTCCTAGTGTTGTTGCCAACCCACAGTACTCAGGGGGTATACGAAATCAGTTTTCAAAACAGAAGAGAAGGACAGAGAAAAGGTGATACCATAATGTAAAATGGCACAAAAAAGACTAGTGGTTTGAAGCATTAATTAGCCTGGGTTTGAAGCTATAAGCTTTATACACAATATCAATAGTGTACATCTGTCAATCCCAATCTCCCAGTTCCTCCCATCCCTCCTCCTTTCCTGTTATCTATACATTTATTCTCTATGTCTGTGTCTCTATTTCTTTTTTGCAAATAAGATCACCTATACCATTTTTCTAGATTCCATATATATATATATATATATATATATATATATATATTAACATAGAACATGTGTTTTTCGCTTTCTGATGTACTTCACTCTGTATGACAGTCTCTAGGTAGTCGTATATGAAGTCACTGGCTTGTACGCTTTCTGAGGGCCGAGCTGTATCTAATTTACTGCTACCATCCCTCATAAATGGTAGAGGGTCCATACATATTAAATGAATGAATAAATGGGAAAGCGAATAAGTGAATGCCATTATAATTTGAGAAATGAGCTGATCCAGAAGGGCTTGGTAAGTGTTCAAGGTTCCAGAGTAATATGGTGGCTTCTTGATTAGGCTCATCCCTTCGTTCATTGTATTAATATTACTAGAAGTCCATGTTTGGGCTACTAAACCTGATCTTTTGGAATTTACAGTCAAAAGTGTAGCACAACAATTATGACAGCAACACAATCACTGGGGTTTGATTCGGAAGTCCACTGATAAACTGCAGCAAGTGGGCATCATCATGAGTCTCACGTGAAAGAGGAAGGCAGGTCCCCTAGACCTTTGGGAGCATGAATCCTTGGAGACTGATGGGAAGTACGGTCTCCTTCTCTACCTTCTCCCTGACATCACAGACAACTTGAGAGAATTCACAAATTCTCGGAGCCTGCTCGAGGCCCCATGTGAAGGAGCCGCTGGGATTCCTCTAAGACACCGCCTGATTACTTTCCAACTACAGCAGCTCATTGTGTGTTTTTGTTGTTTTTGGTCTTTCAGAAAGGGTTCGCTTGAAAAACATTTTATTGTTACAAGTTGTATGAAAAGCACAAGTCCTAGTGTTGTTGCCAACCCACAGTACTCAGGGGGTATACGAAATCAGTTTTCAAAACAGAAGAGAAGGACAGAGAAAAGGTGATACCATAATGTAAAATGGCACAAAAAAAACTAGTGGTTTGAAGCATTAATTAGCCTGGGAAGCTAAAGTCTATTTTTCTCACCCCCTCCGCTGTCACCATGGATTCTTGGAATGAGGGTAGCATGTCACTGCCCTTTTTTATGGTCTCTCCATGTTTTTGACTCGTTATCTTAGAGAGACAGTCTTTGCTTCTTACAATGATAACAGAGCATGCATTAGAAAGCGTGCACACAACAGTCTAAATACATAAAAAACTCCCCTCAGTTTATACAAATGTCTGCTTGTGTAAGAGCGGAAGCCTCCAAAGTGAAAGAAACAGCAACAAGGAACTCTTGAGAGGCTTGCTGCCTTTCTAGGTGGTGAAACGGGAAAGCAGTAT
>JAIOJX010000024.1:99194450-99216950 GCA_022376925.1 Tragulus kanchil
CATATTTTCTTTATCCATTCCTCTGATGATGGGTGTTTAGCTTGTTTCCGTGTCTTGGCAACTGAATAGTGCTGATGCAGACATTGAGGTGCATGTATCTTTTTGAATGATAGTTATGTCTGGGTATATACCTAGGAATGGGATTGATGGATTACAAGGCAACTCTGTTTTTAGTTTTTCTGAGGAGCCTCCATACTGCTTTCCATAGTTGCTATCCAGCTTACATTCCCACCAACAGGAAGTCTCTTTTCTTAGCATGTAGGAGGGTTCCTTTTCTTAGAATGCAGACTTCTTGATGTCTGGATAGTATTAATGTCTTATTCATTTTTAGAGTTCCCAAGATACCTAGCAGTGTGCTCAGTCAATATCTGTAGATTTGATTAAATGGATGATCTCAAACACTTTCTCTTCCATTGCCTCTCTCCTCGCTGGACTCTTGGGTTGTCACCAGTAGATCAGTTTGCACCTAGGGCTGCCAGTCTCACCATCAAGGTGAGAAACTGGTTCTGCCTCTGCCTTTGGAAAGGGCAATGTTTGAGTCCCTGCTGTGTCCATTTCTGTGTGACTTTGAAGAGTTATTCAGCCTTTTCTAGCCTTTATTTTCTTTCCTGTAAAATGCAATTTTACTGTTTGTTCCTTGGGTTGTTGAGGTGAGTCATGTGCTTAGCATGTCATAAGCAGTTAATACATGGTAGCTATTGAGAAGGGCATGGCAACCCACTCCATATTCTTGCCTGGAGAATCCCATGGTCAGAGGAGCCCGGTGGGCTACAGTCCATAGTAGCTTCGGTGCTATGCAATAGGACCTTACTATTTATCTATTCTATATATAATGGTTTGCATCTGCTAATTCCAAACTCCCACTCCACCCACCCACTGAGCCCTGGCAGCCACAGGCCTGTTCTCTATGCCTGTTGGTTTTGTAGCTAGGTTCATGTGTGTCATATTTTAAATTCTGTGTATAAGTGACATCATATGGTATTTGTCTTTCTTTCTGATGAACTTCACTTAGTATGACTATCTGTAAGTCCATCCATGTTGCTGCAAGTGACATTATGTCATTCTCTATGAGTGTGTACTATTCCATTGTATGTATGCATATTCATATTTTCTTTATCCATTCCTCTGATGATGGGTGTTTAGCTTGTTTCCGTGTCTTGGCAACTGAATAGTGCTGATGCAGACATTGAGGTGCATGTATCTTTTTGAATGATAGTTATGTCTGGGTATATACCTAGGAATGGGATTGATGGATTACAAGGCAACTCTGTTTTTAGTTTTTCTGAGGAGCCTCCATACTGCTTTCCATAGTTGCTATCCAGCTTACATTCCCACCAACAGGAAGTCTCTTTTCTTAGCATGTAGGAGGGTTCCTTTTCTTAGAATGCAGACTTCTTGATGTCTGGATAGTATTAATGTCTTATTCATTTTTAGAGTTCCCAAGATACCTAGCAGTGTGCTCAGTCAATATCTGTAGATTTGATTAAATGGATGATCTCAAACACTTTCTCTTCCATTGCCTCTCTCCTCGCTGGACTCTTGGGTTGTCACCAGTAGATCAGTTTGCACCTAGGGCTGCCAGTCTCACCATCAAGGTGAGAAACTGGTTCTGCCTCTGCCTTTGGAAAGGGCAATGTTTGAGTCCCTGCTGTGTCCATTTCTGTGTGACTTTGAAGAGTTATTCAGCCTTTTCTAGCCTTTATTTTCTTTCCTGTAAAATGCAATTTTACTGTTTGTTCCTTGGGTTGTTGAGGTGAGTCATGTGCTTAGCATGTCATAAGCAGTTAATACATGGTAGCTATTGAGAAGGGCATGGCAACCCACTCCATATTCTTGCCTGGAGAATCCCATGGTCAGAGGAGCCTGGTGGGCTACTGTCCATGGTGTCACAAAGAGCTGGACACAACTGAGCGACTAATAGGTACATGGTAGCTAATATTAACAACAATTATTTTTACCCATATGTACTCTTTTGCCCTGAATCAGAATTGGTGAGAGAAACTATTAATTTGCGACATGGTTAGCACAGTAATTCACCAATTGTGGGGCCCTAAATGAAAGAGGGCCTTTGCAAGCATAAGGAAGAAGAGACGAGGGCGTGATCTAAGTTGTTGCAAGCATAAGGAAGGAAGAGATGAGGGCGTGATCTAAGCATGATTGCTTGACCTTTAGCTTGATTGGTTTAACTATGGGAAATCCCTTAGGAAACCCCCTTCACTTGCCTATATAAGCTATAAGTCTGCACTAATAAAACGGAACTGCTATGACGGAACCCCTGTCATGTCTGATTGTCTCTCGCTCGACAAGGGGCTGGGTTGGCGGATAGTAGGCTCACCCCTCTCTGATCTTCCCGTGGCCTGGCTACGGGCAATCCCGCCGCCGTTTTTCCTCTGCAGGCTGGCTCCGCAACCAATTCTTTAGGAGTTCCCCTAACTCTTAATCTTATGCTTCCAATGTGTTTCATCTACAATCTCCTTCAAGTACATCTGATTGTGCAAACAGTCTGACTAAATGCTGGGAATACGATATACTTATTTTCAGCCTCAGTAGTACAAATGTATGAATAGGGACAGAGCAGAGGTGAGGAGCACCCCAGGCAAGATGGTGGGGCAGACCATCCAGTGAGAACATGGCGGGTCTCAGAAGGGAGACTGTATTCTCGAGAATGGGCCTCATTATTTTTGCTCAGAGTGAAGGCAAAGAGGAGGTCATGCTTATTTTCAAACACCTAGGAAACTAGATGCAAACGGCAGTCCTTTTATCCCAGTCTCTGTCTTTCTGAGACCATGGGGTGAAATGTTGAGACTTGCTACATTGGAGAGACTTGAGGAGGATTAAATCGGGGCCCTTTGAAGCTTTGTGCTCTTCACAAAAGGCAGCTCCAGAGAGAGCAAAAGCAGACAATAGTAACGAAGCGGAAAAAAACAAACAAACAAAAAAAACAAAAGGGAAAAGGATGTCTCTGGTTTCCTGAGTCACCTACATTCTTTGGCAAGGCTGAGTGAACGTCTCCAGTTCTACTGGCATGTGTACGGTTTCCAATAATATAAACACAGTTCTCGCTCAATCACTGCGTTTTAGTCAGATCTTTTGATTTTCATATATTCAGACTAGAATATTGTAAATATGCTATTAAGTGTTTATATGGATTTCCTTCTACCAGTTGGCAGGATGCATGTCTACCTTGTTGCTTAAAAGATTTCACAAATATGTCCACACACTTGGATTTAACTGGGGAAAGCAGAGAAGTGGAGTTGACTTGCTATAAATCAGGTAATGCAAAATGAAGTGACAAAGGTACAGGAAAAACAGCTGTGTTCTTTTTCTTTTTTAACTGAGTATTGTTTTTTAAGGCTGAACCGATCTCAGGATGTATTGGGAAAAATTCAGACCCAGACCTGAGATAAGTTAAAAGAGTACTCTGCAGATAGCCAGGAGATCTGGGGTCCTGGCTCAGGTCTGAGATGAGCTCATGGTGTGACTGTATGGGCATTCATTCCCCCTAGGTTCTGTATGTTCATGTGCAGAAAGAAGGGACTACATGAAAAACAGTGGTCTACATCTGTTCTGCCTCTTTGAACTTTATCTTCCTCATCTTTGAAATGGAGCCATCATGTCCACCGAGTAAGGTGTTTTGTGGACAAATTAAGAGTGTGTGTGTACATTACCCATGGCGTGCCGAGCAGAGCATGTGTCCTTAGAAAGTTCTTGTCTTCCTCCCTTCTTCTATTTTAAGTTTCCTTCCATATGGAACAATTTAGGGGAGTCTGGGGTGGGTCCTGCTCTTCACTAGCATAGTTACCAAGAAGGCTGCAATTGCAGGGGCTATACCTGGTCTCTGTCCCCACGAGGGATCTGGCTTGTGATTTTTAGAATTGAGGGTCCGACTGACTCTCATCTCTCCAGTGCTGAAAGAAGCCCCATATAAACCATTCAAAATATAAATATTTATTCACCAACAGTTGGCAAGGTAGCAGCATGGTGTGGTCTGTACACATTTTGATAGCAGATGGCTTGTATTTTTTAAGCTTAAAATTAAACCTCAACAATAAAGACAGAGGTACCGTCTAAAAGTTTAAATGCCCTTTTATTGTTAGAATATGGCTTCACTTAGAACTGCAAAGCCCAAATCTTTAGGAATTAAACAACAAAAACCTTACCATCCACTTTTTTTTTTTTTTTTTTTTTTTTTACCGTTAGTTAGAAAAGATAATGACATGAAAGGTATAGCTGGTACTCCCAGAGGGAGATGGACTTTTGTCCAATGTTGAAGAAGACTTCAACATTGGCAAATACAGGGCCAATGCAGCAGCATTAACACGATGTCAATTTTTCTTTGTGTCTGTAACAGTTTCCTATTATTCTGATAAGTGGGTAGCCATTTCACTTCTTTTATTGACATGGTTTTTGGAAAAGAATTAGATTTCAACACTTAAGTAACTGAGATTAATTGATTAGATTATTAATTAAATATTCCATTAAATTTTCTTTTGGAAAAAAATGGCATAGGATTGTGGATTCCCTAAGGTTTTTTTTTTTTTCCCTACCCCATGGAAGAATAAACAAGGAAATGCATAACTAAACATTGTATCTTATCTTGTGAGAGATAATTAAGCAGATGCATGGCTATGTAGAAAATTTACTCACTGTTGGCTGTCTTACAAGACTACTTTATACACATCCTGTACAAGGTGAAGAGACTTAGGTCCTTTATGAACAATCCATAGAAATCGGTGAGCTGCTGGGAAAATGATCTGGGCTTCACACAGCTAGGCACAGCTGTCTCTACCCAATAGCCTCCTGTTTTAGTTGGGAATAAAGTGGTTTATCTAAAACTTTGAATTGTGTAGTGTTGCAGGAATCTGTGGAAAAATAAAAACAGCAAGTGGCCTTTCAGGTAACCCATAATTAAAAGCAATTTTGAGCTGTCTTTTCAGGGAACCTACCCAGGGGAAGTATTTGCTACCTGGTTGACCTTCACGATTGAGAGTCCTTGGCGGTGTCAACGACCCTCTGAACTGAATTCAAAACTAATCTCTGACAGAAAAAGAGAAACAGAATTCATGCAAATCATATTAATTCCAACATTTCCCCAGTGAGCTGGGTATAAACTACAGCCTAATTAAATATTTTTTAACGATGTGAGTAATTTTTGCCAAGGGGCGGATTCAGGGGAAAATTTAATATGAGATCACAAAAGCTGTTCCCAGCGTTGATTCTGTAAATTAATGACTATCTGCCTTATGATAAAAACATGCTGCCAAGAATGAAAATGAAGTCGGCAAAGCGTGCTCTATTTGTCTAACAACCAAATATATAGAATGCAAAACTTTAAAGGCAATGGGCAATTTCCACTGCGTTTGTGCGGTAGATGCAGGATAAAGATGCATCGTGCTGACAACCCAATAACCAGCTTTCAGGCAATTTTTCTTTGTGTCTGTAACAGTTTCCTATTATTCTGATAAGTGGGTAGCCATTTCACTTCTTTTATTGACATGGTTTTTGGAAAAGAATTAGATTTCAACACTTAAGTAACTGAGATTAATTGATTAGATTATTAATTAAATATTCCATTAAATTTTCTTTTGGAAAAAAATGGCATAGGATTGTGGATTCCCTAAGGTTTTTTTTTTTTTCCCTACCCCATGGAAGAATAAACAAGGAAATGCATAACTAAACATTGTATCTTATCTTGTGAGAGATAATTAAGCAGATGCATGGCTATGTAGAAAATTTACTCACTGTTGGCTGTCTTACAAGACTACTTTATACACATCCTGTACAAGGTGAAGAGACTTAGGTCCTTTATGAACAATCCATAGAAATCGGTGAGCTGCTGGGAAAATGATCTGGGCTTCACACAGCTAGGCACAGCTGTCTCTACCCAATAGCCTCCTGTTTTAGTTGGGAATAAAGTGGTTTATCTAAAACTTTGAATTGTGTAGTGTTGCAGGAATCTGTGGAAAAATAAAAACAGCAAGTGGCCTTTCAGGTAACCCATAATTAAAAGCAATTTTGAGCTGTCTTTTCAGGGAACCTACCCAGGGGAAGTATTTGCTACCTGGTTGACCTTCACGATTGAGAGTCCTTGGCGGTGTCAACGACCCTCTGAACTGAATTCAAAACTAATCTCTGACAGAAAAAGAGAAACAGAATTCATGCAAATCATATTAATTCCAACATTTCCCCAGTGAGCTGGGTATAAACTACAGCCTAATTAAATATTTTTTAACGATGTGAGTAATTTTTGCCAAGGGGCGGATTCAGGGGAAAATTTAATATGAGATCACAAAAGCTGTTCCCAGCGTTGATTCTGTAAATTAATGACTATCTGCCTTATGATAAAAACATGCTGCCAAGAATGAAAATGAAGTCGGCAAAGCGTGCTCTATTTGTCTAACAACCAAATATATAGAATGCAAAACTTTAAAGGCAATGGGCAATTTCCACTGCGTTTGTGCGGTAGATGCAGGATAAAGATGCATCGTGCTGACAACCCAATAACCAGCTTTCAGGCATTGTCAGCCATCTGGGGCATTTTTAGGTGGTTATGGTCTAGGTCCAAGGACGTATTTTAAAGCAGCTAGTTAGTTAGTTCAATAATTATATGCAACTCATTTCCAAAAGAGATTCCTGGTACTTCACGATAAGAGACACATACACCTCAACATTAAAGCCAAAAGGGAGGGTCAAAAACACAGCGAGGGCAAGTGCTCAATTATTTGGAACACATGTTGCCAGCATTACAGGTCCATGGATTCCTTCCTCAGACGGACCATTTCCACGTCCCTTCTTGATCCTCGGGGCAGTTCATTCTGGAAACCTGAATTGGATTGCTGTCCAAGGTCATGGGGGTGAAAAATGGCGGTGAATATAGCCATCAAGGGGATGAAGTCAACTCTGCCCCGGGCAGCTTACTGCAACGGAATCTATAAATGGCAGTGGACAAAAGCTGGCCCTGTAGATAAACCTTGTCTTGTCTGCAAAGGACCCATTTGAGAAGGGAGCTTCTTTTCCCTTGTGTTCAAACTCTTGTTTTAGGAAACAGTTTGAAAAAAAGCAACTTGACATAGGTTGCAGAAAGGCAAGGCGTGGTGCCTGTCTCTGAGCCAGGGAAAGTCCCTCGTCTCACTTTGCTTTGTGAGGGCAACCTGCTTCTGACGACTCGGGGAGTTCACGCCCAGTAGTTGCCAGTGGTCCCCTGTGACCGATGCCTTGGGCTCTGCTGGCCCGTGGTCATTAGGCCAGCCTGTCACAAGGGCTTTAGGAGCTGTATTTATGTAAATTTCGGTCAGTGCCCAGCAATGGAGATTGAATTTACAGTCTTTCAATTAGAAGGTCATCTGTGCTAACTAGTGCACCACTGCCTCATTATAATCATAAAATTAGTGAGAAGAGACTGGCATGAGTAATATGGAAATGCCAGTTTCAAATCAGGGCTGCCAAGAATTGAAAATGAAGTCGGCAAAGCGTGCTCTATTTGTCTAACAACCAAATATATAGAATGCAAAACTTTAAAGGCAATGGGCAATTTCCACTGCGTTTGTGCGGTAGATGCAGGATAAAGATGCATCGTGCTGACAACCCAATAACCAGCTTTCAGGCATTGTCAGCCATCTGGGGCATTTTTAGGTGGTTATGGTCTAGGTCCAAGGACGTATTTTAAAGCAGCTAGTTAGTTAGTTCAATAATTATATGCAACTCATTTCCAAAAGAGATTCCTGGTACTTCACGATAAGAGACACATACACCTCAACATTAAAGCCAAAAGGGAGGGTCAAAAACACAGCGAGGGCAAGTGCTCAATTATTTGGAACACATGTTGCCAGCATTACAGGTCCATGGATTCCTTCCTCAGACGGACCATTTCCACGTCCCTTCTTGATCCTCGGGGCAGTTCATTCTGGAAACCTGAATTGGATTGCTGTCCAAGGTCATGGGGGTGAAAATGGCGGTGAATATAGCCATCAAGGGGATGAAGTCAACTCTGCCCCGGGCAGCTTACTGCAACGGAATCTATAAATGGCAGTGGACAAAAGCTGGCCCTGTAGATAAACCTTGTCTTGTCTGCAAAGGACCCATTTGAGAAGGGAGCTTCTTTTCCCTTGTGTTCAAACTCTTGTTTTAGGAAACAGTTTGAAAAAAAGCAACTTGACATAGGTTGCAGAAAGGCAAGGCGTGGTGCCTGTCTCTGAGCCAGGGAAAGTCCCTCGTCTCACTTTGCTTTGTGAGGGCAACCTGCTTCTGACGACTCGGGGAGTTCACGCCCAGTAGTTGCCAGTGGTCCCCTGTGACCGATGCCTTGGGCTCTGCTGGCCCGTGGTCATTAGGCCAGCCTGTCACAAGGGCTTTAGGAGCTGTATTTATGTAAATTTCGGTCAGTGCCCAGCAATGGAGATTGAATTTACAGTCTTTCAATTAGAAGGTCATCTGTGCTAACTAGTGCACCACTGCCTCATTATAATCATAAAATTAGTGAGAAGAGACTGGCATGAGTAATATGGAAATGCCAGTTTCAAAGGTGAGTAGGTGCTATTTGCTGGGGTTGCAGCCAAAGGGACTGCAGAGGTAGATTCTGTTTGTAAATATTCCTGTGTCGAGCAAAGGGTCCTTGAAACCCATTCCGACACACTGTACAGAATGGAAGATGTATTTTATGTGAATACATTCAACTACACTTAGTGACTGTATCTACTGAAAGGGATGCTTTTCCTATTCACACACAAATATTCCTGGCAGATGAAATATGAGTGAAAGTCTCACAAAGATCTCCAAAGCTTAGCTTTTTGATCTTTACCCCTATTTGTCAAACACCTGAGTTGATCAGTAGTAAACAATTCACACGGAGACAATGCAGCACGGGGAGGGCTGAGATGCAGGTTGTCCCGTGGCCAGCTGTTGGGAGAGGCTGCCCCGACCAACCTCATCACTTGAGACTTTCAAATAACCGCAGTGAAGTGGATGCTGTCAACCCGGGGCTACTTAATTAGTATTCCTGTGCACTAGAAATGGTATCTTAACACCTAGGAAAGGGAAATAACCCATCAAAAGCAGTTTACTCCAGAATTAAAACAAAAGGGAAGAAACAATGGATACTTGTTGAGCATTTACGTATATCCGTGTGTTTATGTGAGTTTTCTCGTCTAATTCTCATAAGGACCTTGCGAGAAGGGGTTATTCTCCTTAATGCACAGAAGAGAGGCAGCCGAGGTGTGGAGACAAGGCACAAGGCTGCCGTCCCCTGGGAATAAACGCTAGGTGTGGATTTGAGACCCAGATTTGATCTCTCAAAGGTCATACTCATTTCCTGACAGAATCTGTGTTCGAATTTTGTTAGATGAACTGAGATGGTGCTTATTTTTTAATACTTATTTATTTCAATTGACGATTGCTTTACAGTTTGGACTTGATTTCTGTCATACATCAATGGGAATTAACCATAGATGTACACATATGTACATCTCCGTCCTACATCCCCACTCCCACCCATCTAGGTTATTACAGAGCCCCAGTTGGAGTTCCCTGAGCCCTACAGCAGATCCCACTGGCTATCTATCTACACGTGTTAGTGCATGTGCATCCATGCTGCTCTCTCCTCTCTCCTTCTTCTCCCCCACCCGTGTCCATGAGTCTCTTCTCTATGTCCTCATCTCCACTGCTCAGAGTTGTCAGTACTGCCCTTCTAGATTCCAGATATATGCGCTAATATACAGGATTTGTTTTTCTCTGTCTGACTCACCTCCCTCTGTATACGAGGCTCTAGGTTCATCCACCTCGTTAGAACTGACTCAGATGTGTTCCTTTTTAGGGCTGGGTAGTGTTCCACTGCATATACATGCCACAGTGTCTTCATCCATTCATCTGGAGATGGTACTTATTGTAGTACATCTTAATTTCCCTAACCCCAGTAAGAGGAGTCTTGAGCTTTTTTATTTTTTAAATATAAACTTAACAACTTAAGGAAGTGGATCTGGGGAGAAAAGAATGGTTTAACTGAATTCAGTACCCATGGCCCATCCAGTCCTGGTGAGTTGTGGTTTTTCCGAGGTATAGGCTGCCTGGATGACGGGGACAGACCCCTGTTTGCTCACTGAGGAGGGTTCACGTAGCCAAGGCAGCTGGCAGCCACCCCACCGTGGGGGCTAAACACAGCGCTCTGAGGGGACGCAGGAAGGTGGCACCGAGTAGTGAGTGGTGGGCAAGAAAGAACCACCCCAAGGCATCAGAGGGTCAGCTGTGGAAGGTGTGATGGTGTGTGCACAGGTGCAGGCCTTGGGAACAAAGTCAGGAAGAGGCAGAGAGATGGGTGCAGGCTGGCTGGCTGAGAAGGAAGTGGCCGCTGTCTTGTGCAGCCCCTTTGCTTTTCTCCTTTCACATTCCTCTGGGCTTTCTTGCGTTTGCTACCCAAGCCTCTCTTCTCTTCTTCTCGTTCCACACAGCTGGGGCTGGCAGCCTCCAGCCTCACGTGAGCATTAAGCATCAGAGTCCACCACAAGTCCTCTCTAGGGCACGTTTACTGTTCATACATCAATGGGAATTAACCATAGATGTACACATATGTACATCTCCGTCCTACATCCCCACTCCCACCCATCTAGGTTATTACAGAGCCCCAGTTGGAGTTCCCTGAGCCCTACAGCAGATCCCACTGGCTATCTATCTACACGTGTTAGTGCATGTGCATCCATGCTGCTCTCTCCTCTCTCCTTCTTCTCCCCCACCCGTGTCCATGAGTCTCTTCTCTATGTCCTCATCTCCACTGCTCAGAGTTGTCAGTACTGCCCTTCTAGATTCCAGATATATGCGCTAATATACAGGATTTGTTTTTCTCTGTCTGACTCACCTCCCTCTGTATACGAGGCTCTAGGTTCATCCACCTCGTTAGAACTGACTCAGATGTGTTCCTTTTTAGGGCTGGGTAGTGTTCCACTGCATATACATGCCACAGTGTCTTCATCCATTCATCTGGAGATGGTACTTATTGTAGTACATCTTAATTTCCCTAACCCCAGTAAGAGGAGTCTTGAGCTTTTTTATTTTTTAAATATAAACTTAACAACTTAAGGAAGTGGATCTGGGGAGAAAAGAATGGTTTAACTGAATTCAGTACCCATGGCCCATCCAGTCCTGGTGAGTTGTGGTTTTTCCGAGGTATAGGCTGCCTGGATGACGGGGACAGACCCCTGTTTGCTCACTGAGGAGGGTTCACGTAGCCAAGGCAGCTGGCAGCCACCCCACCGTGGGGGCTAAACACAGCGCTCTGAGGGGACGCAGGAAGGTGGCACCGAGTAGTGAGTGGTGGGCAAGAAAGAACCACCCCAAGGCATCAGAGGGTCAGCTGTGGAAGGTGTGATGGTGTGTGCACAGGTGCAGGCCTTGGGAACAAAGTCAGGAAGAGGCAGAGAGATGGGTGCAGGCTGGCTGGCTGAGAAGGAAGTGGCCGCTGTCTTGTGCAGCCCCTTTGCTTTTCTCCTTTCACATTCCTCTGGGCTTTCTTGCGTTTGCTACCCAAGCCTCTCTCGCTTCTCTTCTTCTCGTTCCACACAGCTGGGGCTGGCAGCCTCCAGCCTCACGTGAGCATTAAGCATCAGAGCCGCTCAAAGGCTATTGGTTCTGGCCTGGGTACTTGGCTCCCCAAGTCCTCTCTAGGGACAGGCTGGCGTTCCTGATGCAGGCACGGGAAGGGAAGAAAAAGGAAGATTTTCCTCCATCGTGAATCCCCCTGGAGGGGGCAGGAAGAGTGTCAGGGGATCGCCTTTATTCTGCAGCCTGAGTGCAGGGGCCTTGCAGAGGGCTGTGCTCAGAGAAGGGGAAGACCAGAGGTGAAAGCGATGAATAATGTGCACGTGAAACAGTGACAGATCACTTGTAACAAAGGCAGGATGACCCTCCAAAGCCCGGAGTGCACCAGAGCCTCCTTCTAATTAAAGATAATCCAGAATTATCATGTTTAATTATTTTCAGAGGTTTCTCTGAGGTGTTCTTTTGGTCTCATTTGGGATGAGGGGTATCTCTACCCAAAAAGGGCAAAGACTGATTTACATCCAGGAAACAAACTTCCGGAGCCAGGCTCCCTCTCGCCCTGGCAGCTCGGCAGCCTCTCCACCGTCCTCTCTCTCTGGGCAGCCCTGATCCCGGGTGGATCTTCCCCGTTTCTTGGTTGGATTAACATAGGCTAGTCACCTGCAGGCACCTCTGTTCTCTTCTAATAAGTTGCTGCTATTAATATCTGTAATAGTTTCTGTGCTTTGCTTGCTCTTAAAGTGAAGTCTGAAGATCGCCTGTGTCTGGGTGAAGAAGGCACAATCATATGCCTTTCTTAACACCTCTCGTCCCATCCACAGAGCTCAATCAGGATGTGCTGGGGTGGAGGCAAGGAATCTGCAGTAAATTTTTTTTTTCTCTTTTCTTAAACTGAAGTAGAGCTGGTGTACAATTACAAATTACATATGTCAAAATTTCGCATCAGGGTGCGGGGGGGGCCTGGCTGGGAACAAAGTCAGAGAGCAGAGAGATGGGTGCAGGCTGGCTGGCTGAGAAGGAAGTGGCCGCTGTCTTGTGCAGCCCCTTTGCTTTTCTCCTTTCACATTCCTCTGGGCTTTCTTGCGTTTGCTACCCAAGCCTCTCTCGCTTCTCTTCTTCTCGTTCCACACAGCTGGGGCTGGCAGCCTCCAGCCTCACGTGAGCATTAAGCATCAGAGCCGCTCAAAGGCTATTGGTTCTGGCCTGGGTACTTGGCTCCCCAAGTCCTCTCTAGGGACAGGCTGGCGTTCCTGATGCAGGCACGGGAAGGGAAGAAAAAGGAAGATTTTCCTCCATCGTGAATCCCCCTGGAGGGGGCAGGAAGAGTGTCAGGGGATCGCCTTTATTCTGCAGCCTGAGTGCAGGGGCCTTGCAGAGGGCTGTGCTCAGAGAAGGGGAAGACCAGAGGTGAAAGCGATGAATAATGTGCACGTGAAACAGTGACAGATCACTTGTAACAAAGGCAGGATGACCCTCCAAAGCCCGGAGTGCACCAGAGCCTCCTTCTAATTAAAGATAATCCAGAATTATCATGTTTAATTATTTTCAGAGGTTTCTCTGAGGTGTTCTTTTGGTCTCATTTGGGATGAGGGGTATCTCTACCCAAAAAGGGCAAAGACTGATTTACATCCAGGAAACAAACTTCCGGAGCCAGGCTCCCTCTCGCCCTGGCAGCTCGGCAGCCTCTCCACCGTCCTCTCTCTCTGGGCAGCCCTGATCCCGGGTGGATCTTCCCCGTTTCTTGGTTGGATTAACATAGGCTAGTCACCTGCAGGCACCTCTGTTCTCTTCTAATAAGTTGCTGCTATTAATATCTGTAATAGTTTCTGTGCTTTGCTTGCTCTTAAAGTGAAGTCTGAAGATCGCCTGTGTCTGGGTGAAGAAGGCACAATCATATGCCTTTCTTAACACCTCTCGTCCCATCCACAGAGCTCAATCAGGATGTGCTGGGGTGGAGGCAAGGAATCTGCAGTAAATTTTTTTTTTCTCTTTTCTTAAACTGAAGTAGAGCTGGTGTACAATTACAAAAGTTACAGGTGTAGTGAGTCACAGATGGTAAACTGTACGCTTCATTTATAATTACACAATATGGACTGTGTTCCTTGTGCTGTACAACATGTCCTTGCAGCTTATTTCATATCTGATAGGTTGCACCTTTCTCCCCCATCCCTATCTTCCCTCTCTTCCCTGGCAACCACTAGTTCGTTCTCTGTATCTGTGAGTTTGCTTCTTTGTTATGTTCACTAGTGGGTTATAGTTTTAGATTCCACATGCAAATGATATCATACAGTATTTGGCTTTCTGTCTGACTTATTTCACGTCACATAATGCCCTCCACGTTCATCTCTATTGCTGAAAAAGGCAAAATTTTGGAATGTTTGTGGCTGAGTAGTATTCCATTGTATATATATTTATATACCACATCTTCTGGATTCATGCATCTGTTGATGAGCACATAGCTTGCTTCCATACCTTGGCAATTGTAAATAATGCTGCTATATGATCATTGGGGTACATCTATCTTTTTTGAGGTTTTTTTCCCCCAGATAGATACACAGGAGTAGAGTTGCTGGGTCATAGGGTAGTTCTATTTTTAGTGTCTTGTGAAACCTTATACTGTTTTTCACAGTGGCTGCATCACTTTACATTCTCACCAACAGTGTGCCAGGGACCCCTTTCTCTACATCCTCGCCAACATTTGTTATTTGTTGTCTTTTCAATGATAGCCATTCTGACAAGTGTGAGGTGATATCTCATTGTGGTTTTAATTTGCATTGCCCTGAGGATTAGTGATATTGAGCATGTTTTCATGTGCCTGTTGGCCGTCTGCATTTCCTCTTAGGGAAAAATGTCTGTTTAGTTCTTCTGCCAATTATAAAAAAGTTATTTTTTGATGTTGAGTTGTATGAGCTATTTATATATGTTGGCTAATAACTCTTTCTTGGTCATATCATTTGCAAATATTTTCTTCCATTTAGTAGGTTGTCTTTTTGTCGTATTGATGGTCTCCTTTACTGGGCCAATGCTTTGTATGAGCTATTATATATATGTTGTGCTAACCTAACTCTTGCTCCTGGTCATCAGAAGTAGAGCTGGTGTACAATTACAAAAGTTACAGGTGTAGTGAGTCACAGATGGTAAACTGTACGCTTCATTTATAATTACACAATATGGACTGTGTTCCTTGTGCTGTACAACATGTCCTTGCAGCTTATTTCATATCTGATAGGTTGCACCTTTCTCCCCCATCCCTATCTTCCCTCTCTTCCCTGGCAACCACTAGTTCGTTCTCTGTATCTGTGAGTTTGCTTCTTTGTTATGTTCACTAGTGGGTTATAGTTTTAGATTCCACATGCAAATGATATCATACAGTATTTGGCTTTCTGTCTGACTTATTTCACGTCACATAATGCCCTCCACGTTCATCTCTATTGCTGAAAAAGGCAAAATTTTGGAATGTTTGTGGCTGAGTAGTATTCCATTGTATATATATTTATATACCACATCTTCTGGATTCATGCATCTGTTGATGAGCACATAGCTTGCTTCCATACCTTGGCAATTGTAAATAATGCTGCTATATGATCATTGGGGTACATCTATCTTTTTTGAGGTTTTTTTCCCCCAGATAGATACACAGGAGTAGAGTTGCTGGGTCATAGGGTAGTTCTATTTTTAGTGTCTTGTGAAACCTTATACTGTTTTTCACAGTGGCTGCATCACTTTACATTCTCACCAACAGTGTGCCAGGGACCCCTTTTCTCTACATCCTCGCCAACATTTGTTATTTGTTGTCTTTTCAATGATAGCCATTCTGACAAGTGTGAGGTGATATCTCATTGTGGTTTTAATTTGCATTGCCCTGAGGATTAGTGATATTGAGCATGTTTTCATGTGCCTGTTGGCCGTCTGCATTTCCTCTTAGGGAAAAATGTCTGTTTAGTTCTTCTGCCAATTTTTAAACAAGTTATTTTTTGATGTTGAGTTGTATGAGCTATTTATATATGTTGGCTAATAACTCTTTCTTGGTCATATCATTTGCAAATATTTTCTTCCATTTAGTAGGTTGTCTTTTTGTCGTATTGATGGTCTCCTTTACTGGGCCAATGCTTTTAAGTTTAATTAGGTCCCATTTGCTCCTTTCATTTAAAACAAGAATTGTAGAGTGTTCATCAGCTCCATAAGACTTCAGTTGGGTGACTTAAACTTCAAAGACCTGAACCTTACCTCTCCTCTTGCCCTCCATAAGGCACCAAACCACTCAAACCTGGCTTGTCTATCTGCCACATGTCCACCTTGAACACCTCATCCTTTCTGGTATCGTCCCCATGCCCTATTTGTCAGTTTCTTTGTTGCGCACAGTCTGTTTCTTACTTTTCTGATGGATTTTGGTTCCTTGCAAAGTGTCTCCCTTCCCTCTGTTGGTCTTTCTCCCCACCACATAATTACTGACATTGGTATGTTTCCCCTTTCGCCTCATTGCTTGTGCTGTCCTATGCTTTGTTGCTCAGTCAAGTCCAACTCTTTAGGATCCCATGGACTGTAGCCCACCAGGCTTCTCTATCCATGGAGATTCTCCAGGCAAGAATACTGGAGTGGGTTGCCATGTCCTCCTCCAGGGGATATTCCAAAGCCCAGGGATCGAATCCAGGTTTCCCACATTGTAGGCAGATTCTTTACCAGCTGAGCCACCAGGGAAGCCATTTTATGGCTTATATTACCACATAATTATTAAAATTTAGCTTATGTCTTCTACCTCATGAAACTTGCCTTATACAGGGACTAAGAAATAAGCTTCAAAGTATGTCTGACGCCAGTAACTTTCCATGATGGTACAACACAATTCTTTAGGCGAGATCTAACATGAAAATAACTGTGCTTATATCTCTATCTTGTCGCTTGACATAGGAAGGCCATCTTTTAATACATTTACTATAGCACTACCCTGTTGGCCTCCCAGACAGATTAAATCAGATTACGAATGGTTCCTTACCCTGTCCAATTCTCTCTGGCATAGCTCTGCTGGTCTTTCAATGTCATTTTCTCTTGAGTAGTTCTGTTGGCTGGCAGGGTGAAATCACCTATTTGAGGTGGGAACATCTGGCCCACTGCTCTAAGTGCCATAATTCTATTAAATGATCTCATACATGGTTAATGGAAAGGGACCATTCTGCACAGGTTTATATCATTTGCAAATATTTTCTTCCATTTAGTAGGTTGTCTTTTTGTCGTATTGATGGTCTCCTTTACTGGGCCAATGCTTTTAAGTTTAATTAGGTCCCATTTGCTCCTTTCATTTAAAACAAGAATTGTAGAGTGTTCATCAGCTCCATAAGACTTCAGTTGGGTGACTTAAACTTCAAAGACCTGAACCTTACCTCTCCTCTTGCCCTCCATAAGGCACCAAACCACTCAAACCTGGCTTGTCTATCTGCCACATGTCCACCTTGAACACCTCATCCTTTCTGGTATCGTCCCCATGCCCTATTTGTCAGTTTCTTTGTTGCGCACGGTCTGTTTCTTACTTTTCTGATGGATTTTGGTTCCTCGCGAAGTGTCTCCCTTCCCTCTGTTGGTCTTTCTCCCCACCACATAATTACTGACATTGGTATGTTTCCCCTTTCGCCTCATTGCTTGTGCTGTCCTATGCTTTGTTGCTCAGTCAAGTCCAACTCTTTAGGATCCCATGGACTGTAGCCCACCAGGCTTCTCTATCCATGGAGATTCTCCAGGCAAGAATACTGGAGTGGGTTGCCATGTCCTCCTCCAGGGGATATTCCAAAGCCCAGGGATCGAATCCAGGTTTCCCACATTGTAGGCAGATTCTTTACCAGCTGAGCCACCAGGGAAGCCATTTTATGGCTTATATTACCACATAATTATTAAAATTTAGCTTATGTCTTCTACCTCATGAAACTTGCCTTATACAGGGACTAAGAAATAAGCTTCAAAGTATGTCTGACGCCAGTAACTTTCCATGATGGTACAACACAATTCTTTAGGCGAGATCTAACATGAAAATAACTGTGCTTATATCTCTATCTTGTCGCTTGACATAGGAAGGCCATCTTTTAATACATTTACTATAGCACTACCCTGTTGGCCTCCCAGACAGATTAAATCAGATTACGAATGGTTCCTTACCCTGTCCAATTCTCTCTGGCATAGCTCTGCTGGTCTTTCAATGTCATTTTCTCTTGAGTAGTTCTGTTGGCTGGCAGGGTGAAATCACCTATTTGAGGTGGGAACATCTGGCCCACTGCTCTAAGTGCCATAATTCTATTAAATGATCTCATACATGGTTAATGGAGACCATAAGTTTGCTTTGTTCTGACACTCATTCTGCACAGGTATTTATCACTCCTTGGAGGGCAGGGACACACAGAGAGAGGTTCTCAGCCTTTTGGGGGATCCCCTAAGACAACTGAATGTTGGCGAATGGAGCTGTCATTTCAGTGACTACAGAACCGATCAGTCATTGTCTGTTCCTCTGGGGGATGGAAACAAAGCATCTTTGGTTGGAACTACCTCAAATTTGAGTCACTACCTTTCTAAAATGCCTCGCTCTATTGCCCAAGTTTCACTTCTTGGGAACCTGGTACTTTTCCAGGATGAGTTTCTCAGTCGAGGGGAATGGTGAGGCAAGGCCACTCCCAATTCCCTTCTGTCCAGCTAGGATTCCAGGGGAAGCACCAGGTTCTATCACATATCCTTGGTACCAGTGCAAATTAGAGTTAATTCAGGGCAGAGCAATGGCAGAGATTCTAGAGAGCTTAATTGATAATGATGGACGATGAGGCTAAATCAGGGGGGTTTGGTCAAGATGTCCACTGAGGAGCCAAGCAGGATAACTGCCTTCCTTCATACACAGGGTCATCTGAGGGTACCACTTCCCTTCTGAGCCTGGTTTCACACAAGCACTGGGATGTGCTGTCCCCCTAAACCAAACTATGGCACTTCCTCATCAGTGTAAAATACATACCCACTTGGAACTATATCAGTGGGGTCTTCAAAGTTGATGTTGTACACTTTTTACTAGATTTTCAAAAAACCTTCCTTTCTAGGAGTTTAATATTGAGAAATACAGTTTCATTGAAAGAAAAACTTTTAAAAACATTAAATAGGTTAGATAGTCCATGGAAGAAGGTATTTTCAAACAGCCATGTAATTGGAAGAACGTACACTTTTCCCTAAGTTTTCAGTGGACCTAAAACTTACTCTAGCAATTTGAAATTTGATGACTTTTATTTGCAGCAGAAAAGCCGGTCATGCCTATGATCCCAGCTTCAGTTGTTATTACTCAGATAGATTTACCTGTGTAAGTTTGCTTCCTGGTGGGTTCAGCGAAAGGGTCTTTTCTTTTCCCCTCTCTATAGACTTTTAAGTCTTTTTTACATAACCTGGGGGCACAATAAACCTGGCTGAGAAAGAAAAAACAGGATGGTAAGGCACAGGGGCGGTTAAGATAATGATCAACAGATGGTCTTCAGTGGTTGTAAGTTAAAGAGCCCATCTTTCTTCTGAAGCCACGAAATTATTTTTGCAAGTACTTTTAAAGGGAGTTAGCAAAATATTTGTACAATGCGACTATCATTTAAATGAATATCTATATAGGTTTAGTAGGGTTGACTTTTGTAACTGATTTATAGAATTTGAACAGAAATAGTTACTGGAAGGCAAAAGCAGTGACGGCCCAAAGCAACAATATACTAGAACATATAAGACCTGGGATGGAAAGATGACACTTGGATTCAGGACGGAGCTCACCCTGAAGCACCTTTAAGTCTGGCTTAAGCCACAACTTGAAGGCATCCTTGACACTGTGAAATGGCAACGCAGTGCTGAGTCAGAGGGCGAAATGTTCAGTGTAAACAGGAGTTGCTTCATGCATTTAAAATTAAATTGGTTCAAGGTGAAACAATTGGTGTTAATGAGATGGTAGTTCAGGGAAGAATAAGACTTGGTCATTCACCAGAATGACCAACAACTAGATCTTGACCGCTTTCAGTTTTTATAGGGGAAACACAGCAAGCGACAAAATGCAGTATAAATGTATCAAGGAGTGATCGAGTGACTCTAATACACTTCAGAAATACTGATCAAAAGTATCACTATAGGAAGTCTTCCTGTTTTCATGACCCTGACCTGATACAAGTATTTCTTCACTGTTTAGCCATAAAAATAGAAATAACAAGATAGTAAACATTAGCTGGTTTTAATGAATGAATTTCCTTACTCTGCTACTCCATTTGGTGCATTTGAGAAGGATTTGTGCTCTCCAGGTACTTAGACTATCTAGTTCATTAAGCAAGTTAGTCTGTAGTCATTTGTATCGCATAGCTGGGCACAAGAACAGAAACATTGCTTCCATGAGAAAATAATACACTTACTTCTACATCATTTCATCCAACAACACTTTCTTTCCCCCAAACTATTAAAGACCACTACTGCAAGGACAGCTCAAATTGTGAGGACAGCTCGTCCTGTAAAAATAATGCCCCCTGGTTGACATCACAGTGTATACACAGAGACAGCAATAATCCTTTCCACCATGAGCACAACAAGGGTATGTAAACAGCTAGTATAACTGCAGGATCTGCTGCCGTTGGTGAATACACACCTCTGCCTGGGTCCCTGTATCCAAGAGGTCAAATGACTGCCACAAAAATAATAAATGGTGATTTTATAAATAAAGCTATGCTCCCATTTTTCTGTGGGTGAAAAATTGCCTAAGTGGGAGCAAATGGCTGAGTGGCAAGGAGTACTCCCCTGCTAACTAACTCGAAGGCATCAAAGACCACCAACAAAGACTTTTCAAGTTGTTCTAACAGATACGTGGCAAGGAGGGAGTGTAGTTATCATAGAATCTCCATGTTTCATTAAAGAGCTAAAACACTTCTTTAGTAAGAAATCTATGTCTTACACAAGGCGTGACTCACTATGAGATCAAGGGATAACATACATTTTATTTCTATAGTTCACAATTATTCAAACATATTAAGTATACAGAGAGAAGGCAAAACTACTACTAAACTGGCTGCCCAGGTGGTATGAGTGGTAAAGAACGTGCCTACAACTGCAAGAGACTGAAGAGATGCAGGTTCAAGCCCTGGTTTGGGAAGATCCTATGGAGAAGGGAATGGCAACCTACTCCAGTCCTCTTGCCTGGAGAATCCCATGGACAGAGGAGCCTGGTGGGGCTACAGTCCATGGGGTTGCACAGAGTTGGACATGACCGAGCAACTGAGCACACACATTAATATTTTGATAACTTTAGACACATTCACCAGTCACCTTTGCACACATCCACGTAGTGGGCAAAATGAACAGCAAATATATAGAAATTGTGGGGTTAGATAGTCTGACTCAAGATTTATGGGTAGAATGTTGGAGATTCAGCCTTAACTAATTTCAGAAAAGTTATAGGTAAGTTTAATGGAGATATTCTGATACACACATTTCCCCTACCCTCTTGGTATATATATTATGTAGTTACATAATATGTATTATATGTATTTACATACATAATACATATAAAATTATGCCCACGAAATAAGTACTTTTGTCTCCTCCATCCCTTCCTTTTCAGTAAATAGAAAATTAGGATGGTTCTCTACTCACTTTGCCTGACGGAATTCACTCTTTACTTTGGGTCTCAGCTGAAGCTATGCTTCCCCCGCCCCTATAAGAAAATCTGAAGACTAGCTTAGCACTTTCTGTTATATATGCTAATAGAATTCCCCCCTTTCCTTCATGGCACTAAGCACATACATACTTAATCGTTTTTTGATTCTTAGCTCCCTTGAAAGCCTCTGTATTGATACGTATACTTGATGAGGGCAGGCAATGTCCCTTTTTCTTAACTCCATGTTTCTCACTCAGGTATGATAGCCTACCATAAGTCTACCATAAGGTTCATTTTATGAATAAATGAACTTGTGATGGATCAGCTGGCAAGCAAGATGACAAGACAGTGCCACTTAGCTCAGAAGCCCCAGCAGGCAGAACCGTTGAATTCATGGATCAAGAGGCTGTTCCATTTCACCAGACTAGGGGTAGGACCAGAAACAGGAGAGAGGAGGCTTCTCTCCATCCTGAAGACATGTGCGCTCTGGCATCTGGGGGGCAGGGCTTCAGGGAACCATTTTCCTAGAGCTTCTTCCATGTAGGCACTTAAATTCTCTCCAAGCAGACAAACTAAACTATTGCTTTAAATAACCCAACACACAAGAGAGATGATGAGCCCATCATTCTCTTACTATGATCCCAATGCTGTGAGACCATATTTAATTGGTCACAATTTTTCCTTTATTTTGATGACTTAGGTATTGCTACATAGAGGCTGTGGGCTTTATCTTTAATAATCAGTTGTGCTGATGGGTGTGCAATTCCTCAGAGATGCTCATTTAGTTATCAAATGTGGAACTATGAAGCATCTGTAGGTTTTGGAAGTTCTCAGAAAGGTGCCATTTAGTTACACAAATTGATGGGGCCAAAAAATTTTTTCAGCCTTAACTAATTTCAGAAAAGTTATAGGTAAGTTTAATGGAGATATTCTGATACACACATTTCCCCTACCCTCTTGGTATATATATTATGTAGTTACATAATATGTATTATATGTATTTACATACATAATACATATAAAATTATGCCCACGAAATAAGTACTTTTGTCTCCTCCATCCCTTCCTTTTCAGTAAATAGAAAATTAGGATGGTTCTCTACTCACTTTGCCTGACGGAATTCACTCTTTACTTTGGGTCTCAGCTGAAGCTATGCTTCCCCCGCCCCTATAAGAAAATCTGAAGACTAGCTTAGCACTTTCTGTTATATATGCTAATAGAATTCCCCCCTTTCCTTCATGGCACTAAGCACATACATACTTAATCGTTTTTTGATTCTTAGCTCCCTTGAAAGCCTCTGTATTGATACGTATACTTGATGAGGGCAGGCAATGTCCCTTTTTCTTAACTCC